>PVLD010019361.1:0-36620 GCA_004027595.1 Dinomys branickii
ACCTCTCTTCTCCGGCAAGTTGAACTATAACTCTAAAATCTATGGTTATCTATTTTTACACACACCTAGTTCAAATCCCGTGTCTTCTGCAGATCTTTCCCTCAGTATCCTATTTTAATGACTATGAGTGACTTGGGTAGTGATTGTTAGATGGGTGTTTCATTTGACAATTAATCCTTAGACTGTTACCTCTCTTCTCAGACAAGTTGAACTATAACTCTAAAATCTATGGTTATCCATTTTTACACACACGTGTGCCTGACGTAACTTCTTTCTCCACAAAATCTAGTGCAGCACTCAGCACAGAGTAGGTCCTCAGAGACCGTCTGTTCGTGGGTTAGAAGGAATACCTTCTCCTCCTCCATCGCTATGCTTCCAGGATGTGTCTCTGCTCCATTCCTGGGCAAGCTGTTCTGCCACTGTCCACTGGCTTGGCAACAGGGCACATGCCAAGAAAGCTGCCTTCTCCTGCTGATGGCAGCAGGTCTTTGTTGTCCCCAGAGAGAACACTGAGTGACCACCAAAGTGGACTGAGGCAATGCACTTCTGAGGTTTTGAAGTGCAGTGGTCTCTCCAGGGCTCCTGGAAAGACAGGTCTGGGCTGCCTCTGAGTGGGAAGAAAGGGAACGAGGAAGGTGAAGACGGCACGGGCTGCTGTCCTCTGTGTGGATGGAGAGGCCATTGGCTGGCACTGCTCGCTCGTTTCTATCTCTTCCTGCATCTCCCCTCCATAATTATAAAGGGGTTGTAGCCATTTACCCAAGACTTACAAGCCGGGGCCGCAGCACCTTCAGAGCATCAGTTCCGTAGTGGCTTGATAGTGCTAGCAATTACCCACAGCTCAGACAAAACCCACCTGCTTTGGTTTTATTCAGTGAATGAACTGATATTCTGAAAAATAAATTGTGTGTGTGTGTGTGTGTGTGTGTGTGTGTGTGTATGAGAGAGAATGGAATTGATATTTTAAGGGGATTTACTGTATTTAGGAGTAAGGGTATAGAAAGAGGGGAAGTGTGTAAGCAATTTTTTATGAGCTTGAGGAAATAACAACAAATTCAGACACGGACAAAGAAAGACGAGAGAAATAGAAAATTAGTGTCATTTGAAAGTGAACTAAGAGCAATAAAAACAGAAGAGGTAAAAGCCCGAGATGGAGTCGTTGCTCACACACAAACCGTATGCATGCATCTTGTCCTCTTCCTCACCATCCTCTTGCCAATCCCTCGTTGGAGCAGGCATCCAGGCCACTGTGCACGGAGCGGTGTCGACCGTTTTTACTTTCTGCAAAGTCATATGTTTTTGGCTGTGATTGCAGTCACTACCGAGTGGCTCACCTTGTCTTGAGTAATGAGAATAAACAACTGGCCACTGCACTGACCACTGAAACTAATAAAGATATATAGTGCTGGGCTGGCTTAGGAACTCACAGACACATTCTTAAACTCTATGTGACATTTATACCAGAGGAACATGATTCCAGACTCACTCACTGCTTACCCATTCTGAGAAAGAACAAACTATTTGACTGATGGTTTGCTAAATTTAATATGCTTAGCAAGTAAAATTATTGCCTACTCTAATGCTGTGTAATTATTAAGATACACTGCTTTTAAAAATACCAAGTGAATAATATTGATTTAGTGAACTGCTATTTAGAAAAATGCCAGCAAAGGAGGAATATTTTATTTTAGCTGCCTTAGAGCTGTAATGGGTCTGGGCTGAGATATGCATGTGGAAATAAATTATGTACAAGGTAAACTATTTTGTTATACAGTACCCATAATATTAATTAAGCTGTAATTTTACCAACAATGCTTTAATTTAACAAATAAACAGGAATCATCTGTACCATTCTTTCAAATATATAACTTGGGGACCATAATAAAACATGCAGAAGCACCTGCAGTTAATTGTAAAGCAAACAGTGAGACTAGCAACTTTAAAGGGTAATTGTAATTTATAATTTATTTATTTGACTTATGCTGGGTATAATTACCGTTATAATGCGTTATTATTTTCAGTCCAGCATTAGATCTGTCTGATTCCAATTTAGCACAGGCAGCCTCATGGAGCTTTCTGCTTGGGCCCCTTGAAAGTATCCTCTGTTCCTCTCCCCTCCCTGGAGTGGGAGCTTGTAAAATAAAGAGGAGTGGATGATGCACTACTGTCAAAGACGATCCTTGTTCAAGGCCCTAGGAATGTTTCCATTTCTATTAAAGCCAAGAATTTTTCCTGACCTCTCAGTCCTTTAGAGGGCAATATTTGGAGTGACTGGGTGAGGTCCATACACAGCCTGTACCTCGGTTGAGTGGGCTGGGCTGATGCTTCTGCAGAGAAAGGGAGTAAGGAGAGGAGAGGGGAGGGGCGGTTACCCGAGCTCAGCTTTTCCTTAAATTCCTGCCTGAGAGTTGCTGGTGTTTATTATTGCGGTGCTTTTGGGCTTTGTTGCTGTTATTTTCAAGAGCAGCCTGGAAGGAACGGCAGGAGAAGGAAAAACACCACTGCGGAAGAAAAGAAGCAATTACAGCAGGCCGTTTGTTTGTGGCTAACAGAATGCTGAAGTGGCAGATTTGCAAATTTGTAAGAGAGGGAAGCTTAGTGTTCATCTTTATCAGCCAAAGTGGTTTCTTGTTAGCTGAGCAGCAAGCTAGAAAGCGACCGATTTTGACAACATAATTTACATCTTTGTATAAAACTATTGCTGGCAGCCGAACTAATTTGTGCTGGATTAGGTTGCTTGTCTCTGCTGCTGACTAACCATGCAATCTATCAGAGGCCGTTTTCAAATATCACTTTTCAACTGTGCCCTTGAGAGGGGGAATTGATCGGGAATATACAGGGCAAAATTACTCCAATAACTTTATAGAAGAAACAATTACGGAATCATACTGATGTGAATAATTCTGAAGAGGAGAAACAAATATAATGAATTTAGCCTTCTTCCTATCTTTCGTATGTGCATGAAATTTACAAATAGTACAGTAATGTGTTATTGCCTCTGCTTCCTCTCTCTTTGTGGATCTTGTTCAATGAGGCAATTACGAGAAAGATGAGAGTGTTTGGTGCAAAAATTCTTGGAGACCACATTTGAGGATTTTAGATGCAGGTGATATGAATATCACTTATGAGGGGTTGGAGATAACAGTTAATATGCACATACCCCTTAGAATAAGTCTTTTTATGCAGTATGGGTTTTATAAGTTTTAAAGCCAAATGCAATGATACAGAAGAAGAGGCATCAGTCAGGTGCCACCAACATGGGTTATAAACACACATATATTTTATCATGTATTTCTACATTATATTAATAATTTTACCATAGAGAAGAGGGATGGAGTTTCTGTTCTGCTTTGAGCGGAATATTTTAGACATTTCTTCCTGTCCTCAAGGGAGATACGAGATGATAGAATGACACAGAGGGGACATATGGGGGTGGTGGGATTCACAACTGATATCCAAGCTGTAGTTGTTTATAAGATGCCTGAGATTAGCTAGCAAACAAAAAAACCATTAAGCACCTATTATTTTAAAGCAGTGAGCACATTTTTCATCACTTTCCCCTGATAAATTTTCACTTGTGCATCTTGCTGCAGGTAATTAATTGCTTTCAGTTCAGAGGAGTAATAATGCAATAAATTATGCCAGCATTTCGAGTCACAGGATCACATTGCAGCTTCCTAACCAAGGCAACACTAATAACAATCCAGAGAACTCATGGGCCACAGAAGCCCTATTATTACACATTGGTTATATGAAGAGTTGAAAGACCAAGTCCTCAAACTTGCTTCCAAGTGATCTCATTCAGGGGAACTTGCACATTCATAGGTTTGGGCAGGATAGTCCTGTGGGATGGTGCCTTTGCTGCTCTCAGTTTGGGGAGCTGGGTGGCAAGAGACCCCTAGCAGTGATAGAGGCCGCTGGCACTATGGTAAAGCCTGGGAGGGAAAGGCTTTCAGAGATGGCAGGGATGCCAATGTGCTACTGGTGTGGCTAGTGCTTGCCATATGCAGTAGAGGCATTGTTTTGATCCTGAGAACACTGCTATGAGAACAGACTGTAACACTCTTATTTTAGAAATGAGGAAACTGAGGCACACTTCAAGTGCCTTGTCTAGCTGATTAAGGAAATAGGATTCAAATCCAGGCACACAATTCTGGGGTCGGAATTCTCTCACACCACACTGCATCTCAGCCTGATGTAGTGGCCAGGGGCGGGTGGGGCTGGAGGGAGTTGGACTTCCTAGTTTTTAAAAGTGATTTGTATCTTCCTTGGTTTCTCACGCAGGTGAAAGTTCCGCTTGGCTCATCTTCTGGAAACTTCTCTTGCTCTCACCTTGTTGCAGGTCTCTTGCAACAGCATGTTCATTTCTGTCTTTCAGAGTTAAAAATTAACACAAGTATTTGCTCATTCTCATTTGGGAGAAAAAGATTTCAGTAGTTATTCTTGTCTCATCCTATCTTTCTCCTTCTCAGTTTCCAACTTTAAGAAAAGCCTAAGAAAAAGCCTCCTAGATAAGGGATGTTTTAAGATACCCTTGCCTAATTATCACATGGTGTGATCTTTGAGTTTCCATGGGTACCTTAAAGTGGGGAGGGGGTCCTGTCCTAGTTGCCCCCTCCCTGCCCACGCACAGGTGTCTCTTACCCTCACTTTGATCAGGACTAGCAGGTGGACACCAGCTGACCTTGACTTCAGCCCACGGCTTTTCCTTCCCACAGTCCTCATCACCTTTGATAAGCTGAAGGCTTTCTCCCTGCCATGTATTCTTGTATTGTTTCAAGAAGCCAGAAGGGAGACTATGGAGTGGGGAGGAGAGAGCTACGGGGTTTGACTTGAGGCCGAGGGTCCAGGAGGCTGCAAGTTTTGAATATTTAATGACATATCTTCAAGCCACCACTTGGCAGGTTGTAATGCCAACAGGAAGTAGAGGCTGAGAGTGTTCTACTGATGGTGGCAAAATAGCCAGGAAATCTGGGGCAAAACTACAGTTGTTTATGTCATGGCAAAGCTGCCCCACTTCCTGTGTGGCCTCATCGTTGCTGGGCCCTGTGGACTGATGGGAGGCAGACAGGCCAGGCTGAAGGGCCCACTCTTCTGTGTTGGCAACAGCGATTCCCTGCTGGGTGGACCTCTTGCTTGTTGGTCTAGCCATTAGGTTTGGCTCTAATTTACTGCCACAGAGGCTGCTTCTTGAACTAAGGCTATGGTTTCCTCATGGCCGATGCTTCATTTGCCAGCAGTGTCAACTGCTAAGCCCTCCCTGGAAACAGTGCTATAGCTGTCATGCCATAATCTTGGGAGACTCTTCCAAGGTTTGTCCCGATGGACGGTCAGTCTGATCATTGCAAGCAACCTCTCCCATTGCCCCATAACATGACCTAGTGGGTTGAGCTTGTATTTTGTTTTCTATATATTTTATCTTCCATGAGGTCATATATTCATCTTCAGAAATAGTTATTGACATGAGTTTTCATATACACAAAAATTATTTCCATATGATTCATGACTCAGGGCTTGCATTCCTAAAAGGAGGAGGGAAGGATAGGGTATTTTCCTTAGAACGTTTCTTCCCGGTAATGGCTTTCCTTGTGTTCTGTGTTCTCCAGAGACTTGAAGGTGTGGGGAAAGATGAGTTTGTCTAAAAGATCAAAGGTCTTTGAAAAGGATGGTTGATAGCAGTTTTCTTCCTCTTTGAGGCTGATGGAAAGTCAGTGGTGGGAGTTTGGGCCATACGGGCTGGACTGCTGAATCTGCCTGTTCCAGTGTAACCTGTGTGGGCTCCAGAGCTTGGTGCGGCTACAAAGGCAGAAGGCTCTGCTTTACCACTGTGGGAAATGGTCGGCAAAATGCCTGAGGTGAGGGGAGAGGTCACCAGGTCAGTTTGCCTGTATGCTTGGGGTAAAGCCTTTGTAAATACTTATTTTCAAAGTCAAAAATAATGTTTCTGCAAGTGCTTGTTTGCTTCTTGGTTTCTCCTATTGGATTGTTTTCAGGGAGAAGGTAGGGTCCTTGTCCGTCTTGAGCACTGTGTGTCCCGTGTGGCTAACAGTTGGCCCCCAATAAATATTCTTCCGTTGGAGAGTGGTCCTTGTAAGACTTTGGAAAAATACACCAAAGCCCAAAGAAGACAGTAAAGTATCACCCACTACAAGACTCCTTTGAGTCATTTGCTGCTACTTTCATATATAATTTTCTAGTCTTTTTATTTTCTATGCATTTAACCACTACCCACTGCTCACAGCAACAGCAACATTTTCCCACTCCCAGAATAGGATCATAGTGATACAGGTTGAACTTTTAGCCATTATTGTTTCTTAATTTGTAAATTTCCACGGCAAATGGCAACACAACATGATGTGGGCAGGTCTGTGGTTTAAGCTTTATATTATGATGAATGTTTGGAGGCTGAGTCGGGGCAGGGGAGGCGGGAGAAGAAATAGTAAGGTTGCATTCTCGCCCTTTTATATTGTTTTATTTGGGTCACAGCAGAACAGTGGCGTTCCGCTTTCTGTTGGTCTGTGTGCTATTCATTTTCTGGCTCTGAACCTGATTGCAAGGAGAATCAGATGTGCTCCAGGTGAAGATGGACTATGACTTGAAGAAAAGAGTGAGTTGTTGCCCAGACTGAGGTACAGTATAGAAGCAACTCAGTCCTTTACATAAAAATACCCAAGCTTAATTCTGACTGCCAGAGCTCCGAAAGTGCCTGTAGATCATTTGTGATCATTTGCTATGGCCCACAGCACTCAGGTCTCTTGCTGTTCTGTTCACTGGGCCTTGCACTTGATGGGACCAGAACCCCAGTGTACCTGCCCACCAGAACTTTTGCCTCCTCTCTATGGTGCTGACAGTAGACTTCCTGCTTGGCTTCCAGAAGTCCAGCAGAGTAATGCTCAGAAAGTGCCATGGTGCGTGGAAAGCCATTTATTCCCTCCTGCTATCTCTTGGTATTACTGCCCAAGCCACCCAAGAAAGCAATAGCTGCCTCACTGCCCAGTAGCCATGGAACCTGGGAACTATTAATCCCCCCTGGTAGCTTCTGAGTGTCACCCATTCTTCTGAGTTTGGCTGATTTTCCGGACAAACAACCCAAATCTTAGTATCAAACCTTTCACCTCGCTTCTTGTCCTTTTTGGACCTCGAACCAGAGGGCTCTGTACCTCACTGTGGCTGTCTGTGGAGTTGACTTGGGTACAGAGACCTGGTTTTACCTGAAGGATGATTGGGAGGCACTTGTGGCTTTCTGCATGAGGTGCCAGAACCGTCTCTTACCTGCTTAGAAAGAAATGTTGGGCAACAGTGTGTGGAGGTTTACTACTCATAGAAACGATGGGCTGTAGCTTTCTTTTTTTCTTCTGTTCCTCTCTCCTCTTCCCTTGTCTCCACCCAAGAAAGGGTCCTCAACTTTGTAATTTCAAAATTTATTCTTCTGTACACATCATTGTTCTTTTTAACAGGATCTGCTAGAAGCACTCTGTGCTGGGGCCTGTATTTCACATTATTATGTCATTGTCTATCCTGGGTGTTATAGCCTCACCATGACTTCCTAACTCATCGGCTATTTCAACTTTCATTCCATAAGCTTTATGTCTGAGTGTAATTACATGAGCATTAAGTTCTTCTTCTTTTTTTTCTTACTAGCAAAGCCTGAAAGTTCTGATATTACAGTAATAAGTGTGAAGTGAATTTTGAATGGCATTTATATCTGTTCATGGGCTCTAAATGTTTGATTTGCATAACTAGTTAAAATGATATCAGAGCAGCATATTGATTTAATTCCATCTTAGAAAACTGTTAATTAATAATGATAATAAATGTGTCAGTCCTTTATTATCTGCTTTGAATTGGTGATGATAGCTATATTAATACCACTTCAGTAATAGACCTCTGCTGGCTATTGTTGGCAAAGCTTTCGAGGCTGGAATCACCTGCAATCAGAATTTAAGAAAATTGATTGCAGATCAGTTTTAGGAAGAACAGCCATTCCATCATCTATGTAATCTTATTAGCACCTACCTTTTAATGTAACATTTTATTTATATAAATCACTGTGATCAGAAACTTCAGAGGGTTTTGAACAAAGGTACTTTTTCATTTTTATGTGCTAAGTTAAAAGTTGCCTGCAGGAAGCCCTGGGCCCAGGGCAGCGCCTGTTTGTGGGGTTGGCAGACCTGGGCCCCTCCTGCTGGGCTGCCTGTGTCTGGCTGTCATTACTAAGGCCCTGTCTGGCTGTCATTACTAAGGCCGAATTGCCTCGGCTCAGGGGCCTGTACTGCGGGGAAGGCTATGCTTACACGTGGGGAGAGGGAAGGACACGTTTACTCCTCCCTAATCCTTGTGGGACTTCCACAGCTTTGAAAGCTGGTTTCACCTCTCTGGTGCATTGTGGGTAATGCAAATATCTCTTTATTGGGTTTCTAGAAAGTAAAGGTAGTGTGGCTGACTCTCCTGCATGTCACCAGACTGAGAGCCCCAATCCAATTGGGTTGCACTTCTTCAGAGTGTAGGAGTCCCAAGAAGAAATTGTCCACCAGGCTGAAGAGGCTTGATCTCTGTCTCACCCAACAGCCATGACCATGGATAAATGTGTGCTGGAAATGTCCTGATCTGTCTCTGAGCCTTAGTTTCTTTGTTTGTAAAACGAGTGACTATTAGATTGAATGAGATTTCATGAACATACTCACATAGATCCCCACAGTACTCAGCACCAAGAAGACTTACTGACTGGTAGTGCTTGTCTTCCTTAGGTTATGACCATACACTCAGTCATCTGTCGCTTACCCATAGGCTGTGAAAAGAGGTGGGCAGCCCTCCTCCTGGGAATCAGATGAGTCTATGACAAGCAGCCTGAGGAAATCGCTGCTTTTTGCAACAAGGATTTGCGGCTAGGCCTCAGTGCATACTGCTGCAATGTGTTTACTTGGGACTTGCTTCCCTTCCAACCCATGTGTTTGGTCATATCCATATCTCCATAAAATCTTTTTCTTTCTTCTCTTGTCCCAGAACTGAGCATGGATTTGCTTTTACCTTTGGATTTATCCTGCTGACATCTTAGGGAATTAACTTCTAACTGTAACATCTTGTCTGTATAGAATCTTCGCATTGGCTATAAGCTAATTGCATCTTACAGCGCTTGCGATGTGCCTAAGACCTCCTCAAGTCATGTATCTCTTCTCTGTCACATGTGGTTTTACTCAAATAGCTTGTGGGATCTCCGTGCAACCTTGAGAAAGAACCTTTGGGTGCCTGTCCCTTTTGGTTTCTGCTTGTGACTCCCTTTTCTGTATTCAGATTTCACTGGGCATGACCTTGAGTTGTACCCGCTCCTCCTACACTAGTATGTCTCCAGGAGTGGAGTGCTTTAGCTTTAGGGACAGCTCCCTACACCTCCCTACAAACTGTCCTATCACTAGTTCTTTCCTTCCCCTTTCCCTCTTTCCCTTCCTTCCTCTCTTAGTATTTTGAGACGAGATCTTACTTAGTTGTCCAGGCTGACCTGGAACTCATGGGATCAGTTGGTCCTCCTGACTCAGCCTCCCAAGTAGCTGGGACTATAGGCATGTACCATCCCACTTAGCTGGTCCTTTCCATTGCTTGTTGGAGTGAACACCCCACACCCTTTGTTTGAGCCTGGGATAGATTAGCATGGCGTGGAAGGAATGCTGGCTTTCCAAACTCCTGTGGGTGTGTCTCCGGCTGAATGTTCCTTGCCTGACTTTGATTTCTTTCTTGGCTCGTGGGGGTGTAATTCGCCTTGACATCGCTGGCCATCAGCGCTACAGTGAAGTGGGCCTTCTTTGACTCGAAGTGACAGCCCTTGGCCCCTGTGACATTGTTTCCATAGATTTGCAATGAAACAGTTTTATATTTTGCAAAATAGAGTGATCTCTTGTGACTGGCATTGATGTGGTTTTCGCCATGGTCTTCTGGAGGGCGAAGCTATTTTCACTGAGCCACGCTGAATAGACTCTCGCTATTTCGGCATCTGGACACATGGCTCTCTGGCTGCTGGAGGATGATTCTGTTTGGTTTGTGTGGCTTTTTACGTGCTGGATGCCGTAATGTGTTCCCTGTCTGGGGTCCCTTCTTTCATTATCTTACTGGTCCCCAATGTCCTAGGACCTTTGTTTACAATTCTGCTCATCCACATCAGAGCAGCAGTCAGCACCCCAGAGAAGAGATAGCCGGGCACATTCCCTGGGAGGTTAGTTACTCTAGTGTCTTTCGCCCTTTGAGACGGTGTGGGGTACAGTCAGAGGGAAGGTCAGCCTCTTAAAACTCTCTCAAAGATGTGGAATCTTTGAAGAAGATTAGTAGGGGGAGGGCATGGGCTGTCCATCGGTGGTCCTTGCTTTTCTGAGAGGTTGAAAGCACAATCTGGTTGTTCTCAGCATTTTCTAAAAATACTTGGAGGCAGACAAGTAAGGATGTTTAATCATTCCATCTAAAAGGGATAGAACAGTCTGATTTTTTTCTTGTTTTCTTTTTTAAATTTTTCCCTAGAAGGCTCTAGTCTTTTGACTTTGAAATTTACCATTTTATACCACCCAAGATAGAGTACCGGGGATAGCTTTCTTAATAAATTGTTAGACTTATCAGAAAGTGCCACACTTAAAGAAATATTTTAATACCTTCTCTGAGCTTGTATCTTTTCAACTCTTACTGGAGTTACCCAGATTAAATATCTCCTTTACACAATGCTTAAGATCAAAGTGTTTTGAAGTTTCAATTAGTTTTTCAGATTTTGGAATGCTATTTGTATATAATGTGTATACCTTGGGCACAGGACCAAGTCTTAATCTGAATTCATTCATGTTTTATGTGCTCCTTCTATACATAGACCAATAGTACTTTTATAGCATAGTTGTAGTGTACTTGTGTTTTGGCTGTGACCTATCATGTAAGGTCAAGTGTGGAATTTTCCACTTTTATCGAGTGTCAGTACTAAAACTTGGATCTGGAATATTTTAACTTTGGATTTTGGATTAGGGACACTCAAACTGTATGTCAGAGTATGTTGAGGGGAATTAAAGAAGTATTAGTGGTTTTTGTTTTTACAATCATTACATTTGTGGAGAGGGAACCAGGTTGACTTACAATTAAGTACAGGGAGAACTTCTGTCTTTTCCAAACAGAACTGAGGAAGGGCCCTCTAAAGAGTGAGATGTTTTCGACATTGCTTTGCAAAATCTTTCTCCCTGGCATCCGCCATGGTCAGGCAGCCATTTCCATCTCAAGACGTCTGGTTTGGGGTTTGGGCTTTGCTTGTCACCAACTCTGCTGATGAGCATGTTCTCTGGAGCTCCCATGAGGCTGTGCGGGGCTCCTCTCTGTGGGCGGGGCTGGGTCCTGGGAGAGCTGATTCCTGGCAGAAGATCCCCTGAGTGCAGAGAGGAGATGGGGTGTTAGGCTCCAGAGTCCTTTGGAGTCCTCTCCTAAGGCAGAGGAGAGACTATTTACAGATTTTGCAAAAAAAAAAAAAAAAAAAAGAAAAATTAAGACAAAACTTCTTCCGGCTTCTCTGTGCACATTTTTTTTTCAGTTCTGCCTCTGGTGGCCACAAACCCTGGGCCTAACTTTTTAGATGAAGAGAGGCATTTTCAGTTCAGAGTCTGCAGGCAGAAACCTGGGAATCGCTGGCACCATGTGTTGGTGGAGGTGGGAATGCTGGAGTGTCAAAGCTGTTACTGCTGAAGAGGCCGAGTATAAACATCCTCTTGGATGGTCCGAGTGCACTTTTTCCCACTCCTACCCACTCCCTGTGTGGGTTTGTCTTCTTTAGCCCCAGCTGTTTGTGATATTTCACTGTCAAATGTATAATTAACAATTTTGTAAGCCAAGTTACGGTGATGTTTTCAGATTTATGCATTGAATGTCTTTTCTGTCTCAAGCTAGTTTCATCTTTTATATTTAATGTCCTCCCGGCTCCTGCCCCCAAGAAAAACCTGTTTCCAGAAAGTTTGTCATTCTAACATCTTTCCAAAGAGTAAACTGTATCAAAGTGGATTTGGGAATACAGATGTGGGTTGTGGTGTGGAATGGCCTTGGAATTCAAAACTGGTTGTGTAGACTGAGTTGATGATGGACCCAGTTGTGAATAATTTTTTTTGAACAGATGATGTCAGTGACAGTTTTATTACTGGGATTTTACCAGACTAGAATAAATTGCTGGAATATGGGTGAGAAGGCAAGTCACTACCAAGTGCTGATTCAGTAACACGAAGCCGAGGAGTTAAAAAAGTTCGGATAGACATGTTTACACTTTTTCTTTGAAAGCACAAATTATAGTGAGTTCTCTCACAGTGTGTTGTTTTAAGTATTCTGTTTTAGTTTTCCTTTCCAAAAAATGGGAAATTTATGAATATAAATAGTCATGTAGGGCCAAAGAAGAAAATTAAACTATCTTAATAGATTAAAAATTCATTTTTGGTAAAATAGTTCCAGTAAGCTGGTATTAGACACTTAGCATGATACAGAATCTTTACCTTAAGTCAAAAGCAAATATACTTTTTAGGGGCCCGTGTTAGAGAAAGTCAGGGCTTCCTTTGTGATTTAAATCCAGTGCTTCCTTGCATTCTGGAATATGGTGCCCAGTGATTATTGGCCACCCTTTGGGTGAATCTGACTGCTAGGCAGTCTCTGTTTTGATCAATGCTATGTTTAAAACTTTAAAAAAATTAGTTGCTTTTAATGAGTTGGCAGGGTTTTTTTTTTTTTTAAGATCTTTGTCTTTGTCTTCTCTTGAAAATCTGGTAAGATAAAGTATGTACTCCTGAGTTTAAGGCTGGGGCAGAGGAGCAGCTGCCACCTGTAGACAGAGTGTCACTCTCCAGATTACCTGTCCTCACTAGGCTCAGCTCAGCAGACTCTATTGCCTGTCTAACCCAGCAGGCACTTGAGTTTGCAATCACTAGTTTATTCATTTATGTATTTATTTGTGGTACTGGGAATTTAACTCACAAGCTCGCACTTGCTAGGCAGGCACTGTACCACTGAGCTACATCCCTGGCTCCCTGCAATCACTGGTTTAGTTAATGTGGAAAGATAAGAAATAGAAAACAGAAGTGTAAGTAATGAAAAGGAGGAGTTAAAATGCCATTATTTTTGAGTGAAGTCATTGCTAATCTGGAAAACATAACTGAATCAACTAAAATCTATTACATCAATTAGCGCTATATAAGGTAGTTTAAAAATTATAGAGAAATCCATATGGCAAAATGGGGATGGAGAGGGGAGTGGAGATCTTAATCCCAATGAACCATAACAACAAATGCCTATACATTAATTTAGGCAGAAATAAAGCTAGGCACCATGGTACACACCGGTAACACCAGCTCCTTGGTGGTCGTGGTGGTGGTGACGGGGCTGAGACAGCAGAAGTGCAAGTTAGAGGTCAGTTTGAGCAATTTAGTGTGACTCTGTCTCAAAATACAATTTTAAAGAGAGTTGGGGGTGTTGCTCAGCAGTGCAGCACTTGTCTAGTATAATGGGGCCCTGAGTTTGATCCCCCAGCACTGCAAAGCAACACAACAGCAAGCCTGTAAAACATGACTGGAAAAGATAAAAGAAAGTGCATGAATGATAAAAATGACCCTATTCTCAAATAGTTTACATTTACCTGGACACTACCAGTCAGAGGTGAGGGCACGAGAGTACTTGCCACACTTTTTAGAGAAAGGTAGGGTGTTGCTAGCTTTCTTTGCTCTGGGAACCTAAGGAATTGGGAGCAGTTTGGGGTGGTTCCCAGGAAAAGGGAAAGAGAGACACAGGCTCTGATGACCTTTGCACAGCACTTGTGTTTTGTGTTAGCAAACTTGCTAATTGATGAATGACAGGCTGGATCTCTGTTGTCCGTAAGGTTCTCTTTGCCAGCAGTTATTATTATTTAACTTTCTCAGGGACCAGCCTCAGGCCAGAGGGACCAGGGCCCTGGGAATTGTGCCTGAGTGTCTGAGAGCAGGGTTTTGGCCTTTCATGTGGATGATGGCCTTGTTTCCCCTCTTCTTCTCTCTATTTAATAACTTCTGAGGAGTTGAGGCAATCAGTTGCTGGGTAGTTTCTGTTTTCAGAGTCTTTAAGATTCCATCTGTTTCTCCCTGTCCCCTCCTCCAGACAGCATTCAAGGTTCTGGCCTTCAAAATGGGTGCCAGGTGTCCTTCATTAAGGCACCTGTAAGGAACAGATAAAGACTGGGCCCAAAGTGGATGTTTCTGGTTCTACAATTACATGCATTGACTGTAGAACTGAAAAAAGTTGCACTTGACTGGCAGGATTAAATGAATTGGCTATTCCTGACTTTTCCAGGGATGCTCCAAGCTGCTTTTCTTGATTAAAATATTTGTACAGAAACTCCCACCCCTGCAAATTTCAAGTTCATATTTTTTCCCTTCCTATTTTCCTTCACGTTTGGTCTACATTGAATTTTCTGAGAAGCCCATGGGCTGTAGCTGTGGGTTTGTACTGTACTTTTTCAGAAGGTTTCCTCCTTTTCCAGAAAGTTTGTCCAAAATCTCAAGAGTGAAAGCTTGTGGGAAAGTACTTGTGCTTGAGATTTATACAATTGTCCCTGCAGACCCTGTCTTATTTAAGAAATCTCAAGTTTATAGGACTAAAGATTTTGTACCGGAATCCCCCAGACTTTTAATGTAAGAAATCATCCTCATGGATTAATCCTGTGTAAAAATTTAAACAATTTGGTGAGAATTTCTTGCCTCTGTTTACTCACCTTCTTTGTAGGCTTAGGAAAAAGTTGAAGGAAATATATCAGTGCATGAACTCTTGTTACTTGTGGAGGCCATTTCTCATGCAGCTGCACATCTAAACTTTGAATTTAGCCCTGGGTTCAAATTTTGCTTTGGTCACTTAGGAATGATGTGATGATTTGACCTTGAGCCAATTTCTTAGCCACTGTAAGTTCAATTTCCTTCATAAAAGAGTAGCAAGGATTAAGTTAGGTAATGTAGTAAAGCATTTAATGCAACCTTGTCATATAAGCTTATAGTGAAATATTAGCCACTTACCACCCTCTGGCTGTTGGATTTCAGGTGATTCTAATTGCCTTTATTTTTATTTTTTTATGACATGCATTATCTATAAAATGAGAACTAAATTATAAAACGTATTAAAGTTTGCTCTGATAAAAATTCTGTGTAACTTTCTAAATTGATACAGTGATACTTTGAAGTGATTATGTGCTAAGAATCTAGTAAGCACCTGCTGCTTGTCTGGGTGATAGCCCAGCAGCCCAGCCCTCCTTTGTTCCACTTTAAGTTCAGCGATGCCGACTCAGGGCCTGGAAATTGCCTTCTTTTCCTCAGAGACTAGAATAAGCGGGCCTTTCCTCTCTTTTTCTTTTTAAAAACACTTTTATTAGGACCCCATCACCCATATACACAACCCCAAAGAAACAGAAACAGAAAATGACCAACCAAAAACAGTTAAATGAAGAGGAAATAGGTACTGAGCCTTTATAATATGCTCCATTTTTAGAATTCTTTGCATGTACAATACTTTAAAAAGATCATGAATTACTACAATTCATTCACTTTTCACAGGTAGGAATTATCATACCTCCTATATCGGAAGAGACAGTTCTCAATTGAGCAGTTCGAGTTTTTATAGAAAGAAATGGGTAGAGTGGAGATTTGAACACAGTTCTCTCTGACTGTGAAGCTTGCAAAGATCGTTGGCAGGCATAATAGCTTCTTTTTGGTCTTCTGGTGTTGGAGCCAAGACTCTGACAGCTTTAGCCCGCCTTTGTGAGGGGGCTGTGAAGAGTTTGTGGTTAGCTTCTGTTCTGATTGGCCCTTGCCTATGACTTATTGCCTGGTACCCGTGGCCATTGACTCCATGCCCCCAAACCAAGACCCAAATGCTCAAACCCCTTGTATAAAATGGTGTAGCATTTTTGTATAACCTACACAATCCTCCCGTATACTTTAGATCTTCTCTTGGTCTCTTAGAGTACTCAAGGCAATGTCAGTAGTTATACTGTGTTGTTTAAGGAAGAATGACAAGAAAAAATGTCCGTGTCCAGTGTGGATACAATTTAAAAAAAGATACTTTTGATCCCTTGTAGGTTGAATGGAAAGATGTGGAGTGTGAATGAAGAGGCCTAACCGTGAACAGTGTGACTGGGCAGGGCAGGTTGATGTGGCGCAGGAAGACAGCTGTGCTGTACTGGGGAGCTATTAAGGGCACTGAAGAAGGAATATGGGGCAGAACAGGAGGAGGGCGCCAGAGCAGAGGGAGGCCTGGGACCTCACCTGCTTCAAGAGGCCAGTCTGCTAGTCGCTGTCGTCTAGGATGCCATGAGCAGCCAGCGCTAACAGCCCTGTCATTTTCTTGGGAAGCTGCACCAGGGTCCTGAGCTACAGAGGTCCTTCACCTTCCTTGGAAAATGCAGGGAGGGAAAAATTTGAATAGCTCTGTTCTTGAGCTTTCAGAGAACACAGTCTTTTTAGGTTTATTTTACATTGAACAAGGCTGTGTCTGTCACATGCTGGTTTCTCCCTCCCCTGTGGGTCTCAGCTGTCTTCCTAATAGGCAGCTGCCTGGAGTGGAGTGTGGCATTGTTAACCAGGAGGGGCGACTGTCCTGTCAGCCCATCTGGCTGGAACCTGGATGCTGGAGGCGCCTGACAGCAACCCCATTTGCATCGTGTGTGGAAAGCACCCAAATCTTCTCTCATTAAGAGGACAGCTACCCCCAAACACTAGAAGCCCTGACAACCAGCCAGAGACCCTCAAGTAACTTCCTTTAGATCTTGTCCTTCATGACAACAGCAGGAAATGGTAGTTTCCAAATCTTTTTTTTTTTTCCAACCTTTAAAACTTTTCCCAAGTAAGATTTTTCCTACTCAGCTCCACCAGAGAAGCAGATCAAAGAGAAGCTAAGCTGCCTTGGTTAAAGAATGAATGGGAAGCCTGAAGGCCACCTGCTTGCCCCCAGGGGTACCTCCTTGCAGTGCTCAGGTTCCGAGGCACAGTTCGAGAACTGGCCTTTGCGATCAAAGACAGCTTCACTTGTGTAGGATTTGTTTTCTTAGTTTTACTTGTGCTTTAACAGAATGACTTTGGAGTTTGTTACCCAGGATCGCTTCTCAAATAGCCTTTAGAGTAGTGGGTGAAGGGTTAAGAATATCTCTGAAATTAAACCAAATTCTATTGTAGGACAATTTGTAAAAACTGTTGCAAGTGGCTTTGAAGAAGGCGATGTGACATTATCTAATGACTTCTTGGAAAATTTGTTACTGTTTTTCTATTTCTCTATCTCCACCCTTCCCTCTCTCACTCTTCTCCCCTACCCTATCCCTGACTTGATGAAACTGTGATGTCCAGCATATATTTTCCTGCTCACTGTGTGTTGTTGTACTTTAGCAATTTATAACTATGATCAATGTTGTGACCTTAGGGAAATTGCTTATATAATTATAGAAAGTTTACAGTCATAAGACAAGAAATGGGGAAAATATATCACTGTAAAATATAAATATGTTTAAATTACATTTAGGATTTGGAATAGTTCCTTGCTTGTGTTTTACAGAGTAATCTGTGATTTAAATCAGGTTTAGTTGTGTTTTCCCCCCTAAATTGGGTATTATAAATCAAGAGTAGATGCAGGATATAGCACACAAGAGGATTTCTTATACATTTTAATGTTGCATAAGTAAGAAATACCAGTAGTTCAGCAGTAAAGTTGCAAATGTAAGCAAAAGTGAAGATTTTTCCAAATTTAACTAGGTTGCATTTGTTTAGTAAACTCCAGCAATAATTTACTGTTTTATTACGTTTGCCTTTGAGATCTGGGCTGACTTTTTCATTCCTTTTCCTAAGAAAGAAAAGGGAGATACTTTACTATAATTACTTGAAGCTAGAGAAAAACATGAGAGCACCATTTTGCTTTCCCACCTGTGACATCTAATGTTAAAAAAGGAGAAGGGGAGATAGGAGGTTCACTAGGATTATGTGCACTTGGGGATGTGTTGGTCACATGATCACAGCGTTTGGGTCGGGTCAGGGTCTCTGCTTTCTGTCGTGCAACTGAGTGTTTTTATGCAAAAAGCAAAAAACACAGTAGGCCCCGTTTTGCAAGTGTGAGCGGAGGCACATGTGTGGGGCAGAGGGAAGATGAGGGACAGCGCTTACTGCTGCAGTTTAGCTCGGAACCGTCCCCTGGCTTCCTTCACACTTCCGGGGTTTCTGGAAGACAGGTAGGTTTCATTTCAGATCAATTTCTACTGAGGCCAGACAGGTGGATTCCGTGCATGAAGAGATGTCAAGGGCTCCAGAATCAACACTGGCACTGGACTGAAAGCTGGGCAGAGGATGCAACGCCCTCGTTCTGCGATGTGCCTCGGTGATGTGCTCTGGTCGCAGCTGATGGTCGCCCAGCACCCCTCCTCCTGCCTTCCTGCTTCCGATGGTGAACATGGACCCCAGCTTGGTGTAACTGTGGTTGGAGAGAAGTGAACTCTGGCACTGGGTTGGATGATGTTGATTAATAGGAGTGAGAGGGTGAGAGGCTCCAGGGCCAAGCAGTAGGTCCATCTTGGTGGCATCTGATGTTGATTGGCTTTGTCCTGCGCGGCTGCGCTCGGAGAGCGGACATTAAGATTAAGTGATGCTGTCGTGTTGGGGAGCACGGCACTGCATCATTCTGGGAAGAGACAGCTGGGGCGGTTAATCCTTCATCACCAAGGGAGCTCTGCCAGAAGAAAGATATACAGCCAAAGATAACCCTCCATAACTTGTGCTAAAGATCAGAAAACTTTGAATTCACATCCATCTGCTTAGTCTGGGGTGAAGATGAAAGATAGGCAGAACAGGAAATAAAAAACTCCCAAGGGGTTAATCTTAGGCACGGCATGTAGCCCACAGAGTGCACAGGCGGGAGAGAAACTTTTACGCGGTGCTTAAAGGGGGAATTAAATGAGCCCGGATTCATAGCAGCAGCCGAAAGTAAATTTAAACAGTACACATTCTGATTTTTCTGGTACATTGCCATCATTTCACCCCAAAATGCCTTTCCCCTCATTAGATCTGTGGGTATTTTTCTTTTTAAGGAGCTACTTTCGATTTAGGACTTAGGGACAAAGTGTGTGGATAGGCACGCCAGAAACGGTAAAAGAACGGCCTTTTATCTTCTCCTAGCCCTTTGCCATTTTTGCAGGATAGTCCCAAAGTCTGACCACGTGTGTGTGTGTGTCTGTACGTCTGTGTCCGAGCGAGGCTCTGAAACGCTCTTGCTGTGAATGTCTCTGAACAGCTGCAGTGATTTTATATATCACGTGTAATCGAATTACGCATTGTTGTCATACCAAACTGATGTGCATGGGGGAGGTAAATCAGGGAGGGAAATACGTTAGAGGCCTGTCTCACATCTGCAGCTCTGATCCCACAGTGGCCAGGCTGGAGGAAGCTGAGTGCAAGGTGAAAAATTCTGGGAGAAGGGAGCTCCGTGCTTCATCCTCAGGTGACTTTCTGAGTTCAAAGGAAGCTTTGGGGATTTTTTGGGGGGTTCGTTTTCACCCCTAAAGGAGATTGCAGTACTTTTTCCTTTGCCAGCGTGGTGTGTGAGAATCCAAATGAGGGTCTCGCTGTGGGGCCTGTGCCATTCCCATTGGGGCATGGAGGTGGCGGGCGCACTTGCCGTGCATCCCTTGGACTGTCCTGTCCTCCGGCCATTGTCACAGGGCCCAGTTTGAAGGGGACAGTGGCAGCATGCTGCCATCATAAGCTAAATGAGGAAGCAGAAGTGGGAAGGGCAGTCTATGGAGAGTCTGAGACCTGGGCTTAAGTTCCTACCAAGTGCTGTGAATTGGAGCCTTGTGTCGTCTTATCTCCTTGACTGTGTTACAAAGGAAAAACTAAGATTGAAAGAGGTGAGGCAGCTTGCCAAAGGCAGGAGAAAGGGCCAGTGTACCCTTGGGAGGTGAGACACAGAATAACTAATGAAGTTCTGTGCTTTTGATTGAAGGGTGGGTGAAGAAGACATCCGTTCTCTGAGGGTCGGTGTGGGTACTAAGTTTGCTTCTCTGCTTGTTCAGGTTGGTTTTGATCTTGAGGATGCAAATAATAATAGGTGAGCGTATAGGATACATGCATGATTATTAAAATTCGTCGGTTTTGTTTTCAATAAAGACACTTCTTTAAACCAATGGCTAAGTGTGATTTAATTTTCATGACTTCAGAACACTTCACTTAGATAAATCCACGAAGAGGAGAAACATCCTTTGTCAGGTCTAAGGTTTAATTTTGAATTTGGAAAAAAGTTACGATAGATTTGAGGAGGAAGGACATTGTATTAATAGCTCTTCATGTAGCAAGCACAGGATGCGTGAGAACAGCCACAGAAGACAATATCAACACACGACGTTGCTTTCTTTTGGCTGAGAAAGGGAGGAAGAAACTGAGATTCTTAGAAGATTCATGAAGAGCGTGGGCTGTTATCACAGCTGGAGGGTGATCCCACAGGAGGGTGTGGGCAGAGGGCGGCTGCACTGTGGTGTAGCTGCCTTCACTGTCTCAAATCCTAAAGCTCCCGGGGCTGGACGTTTCCCTCCTGGATCCACGCTGAGTATCCAGACTTCAGTCACTGGCCTGAATGTGCCAGGGACCAGGTCATGGGATTGTTGTAACTCTCCTAGCTTGAAGGAAAATGGAATTTGTGGGCAGTATGATATAAGGGCTTCCATTTGGGGCAGTGATTGCTTTTCAGAGAATTTTATACTTGGGAACAAATCATAGGACCAGTGAATGTCAGTGACTCAGCGACTGCTGGTATATATATGATTTTTTTTCTGTGTGGATGCCCATATACCCAGCTTTTGCTCTTCCAAGTGAATGTAGGTGTAGGCTTTTCCTTGGCTGATCCTTTCTGAGATTTGACTCATCTCAGGGGCAATGGAAACTCTGCTGGTCCCCTTGGCATCTGATGAGTTTCTGGCCACATTCTCAGTTCCTGCCTTACCTGCTGATCTAGTAAGCTGATGCCTGTAGCAGAGGCCCACTGTGCTTTATACAGGAGTCCCAGCAAAGCACTGGTAAAAGAACTAGAGCACTAACCCCAGAATCGTCAGAGCTGGGCTCTGGTTCTCCCTTGGTCTTCATATTGCCGGGCATCCAAGTGTTCCCACGATCTCTCGCTGTGTTGTCTCAAAACTTAGGGACTTCAAACAACCGTTTTAAATGCTCCTGGGTTCTGTAGATCAGGAGTTCAGACGGGACTCAGTGGGTTGGGTTGATTCTGTTGCACAGTCTTGGAGCTTGAGCTGTAAAGACTCAAAGGCTGTGAGTGATGCCATGTTGGGGGCTGGGATCATCTGCGAATGGGTTTGCATACATGTCTGGCATCTGGGCTGGGATGACTTGAAGACTTTGACTGCCTCACAGAGCCCTAGCCCCATGGCCTCTTCATGTGGCTTGGCTTCCTCATAGTACAGCTACCTCAGAGAAGGAGGGTTTTTTTTTTTCCATGGCAGTTCAAGGCTCTTAAGTGTGAGTGTTGCAAGAAAGAGATGAAAACTACATGGCATTTGTGACCTAACCTGAGATATCAGCCAGTAACAGACACTCACCCAGATTCAAGGGCAGGAGAATCATTTTTCTTCCGGGGAAGTAGCAAGGGCATGTTAGGAGGGCGTATTGCTGGCAGATGCATCCCTGTCATGTTTGAAACATATGCCATGCCCAACCACGTTTCTTTCCTGTGCAATAAAGAAAAATGAATTAGGCCTAAAGTTCACTGATAAGACCTCTTCCAACATAAAATTGATGTGATTCTTTAAAATTAAAATCCAATTTTATTTAAAAATGGTAGCTTATAGAGTGATGATGTGCTTTGTTAGAGAGTCTACTTTAGGATTTCTTTAGAAAAACACCCCGGAACAATGAAAAAATAATCTCCCATGAAACATGAAATGCATTGATATGGCTGATACAAGTCCTGTTTTGTCCCCAAAGTTATTTCAACAGAATTTTATGTTGATGTGATTTCCTCTGGGTCTAGCTTTATTTCTCATGGCCTTGAGTAATGAGGAGCCATGATTTCCATGAATGTTAATTTGGCCATGACTTAAATGCTTGACAGCTAGGATTGAGGACTAGGATATAAGTTAGGGAACTGGGAAGTGATCTGACTTTGACATAGGACTCAAGAACACCTGCGGCTTGCCCTCTTATCTTGGGGCCAATGTTAGCAGGGAATGGAAGGTGACCCTTCTGGAGAAAGCTGGGGAGACCCTTTTCCTCACTGGGGAGAACATGAAATCATCACTGTTGGCAGTGGTGCATATAGGATATCAGGCGTGGGTTGGAGGAGGATGGCCATGGGACAGCTGCTCCCAAGAGACATCGCAATTAAGGAAAGAAGGGGTGAGTGCACTAATGTTACCGCTTACAGGCACTAGCCCTTCTCTTTGTTCTGTTTTATCATACACATTCATCATGTTCGACCTGGCAACCCAACCAAACAGCTATTTAAGTTGTAAAAATGAATCAGCACAGTTTCATGAACTGTGTGATATAACTGAATCAAATCACATCCTACAAGAGGTGTTTGCCAGCCTGGTGTATACCTGGTTCTGGGCTCCCTTGGAACAGACAAATAAATAAACAAGCTTCATTAAATACAATAACAGTAGAGTGGTTTGAGCCCGTGGAGTTTTGGGCAAGGATGTGTTTAGATGAAGCATGCTGGACTGTGGTGCCTTTTTAAGTCAGCTCATCCCTGAAAGGCCTACAAATCATGCTGGCCATCTTCTGTCCTCTGCATGCAGTGGACCTCTAGTTTGTTAAGTACCTGACTGAGGAGATCTAGGAAGGATACAGAACTCATAAATGAGGTCTGCAAAGATGGACTCTACCCCGAATCAGTGCTGCAGAATTCCTAGGGCTTGCGTACTTGAATCCACAAAAAGTCTCTACCCTAAGGACTGCTCTTGAGAGTGGTGTCTACTCACGAGTCCGACATCTTTCTTGGTGCTTCCTGATTTATCTTATTCTTTATGATAGATCTATAAGTCATTTTATCCTCTTTGTTAGAGATGAGGAAGTGAGGGCCGTTCAGCTCATAAATATCAGGGCAGAGATCGGACCTTCCTAGTGGGGCACGGAAGAAGCCAGAGAGGACTGGCTGGAGCAGGAGGGCACTGCGAGCTGGACAGGTTGGCTGGCTGTGGTGACAGTGTGCAGGTGGTGCACTACAGGTAGACCTGGTGCTGTGTTAGCGGGTAGGGGGTTGATGGGAGCAGAGCATCCGCTGGAAACCCAGGTCTGGGTGGGAATTGGACTCCTGGGTGCTTGTGGGGAGGAGAGCCCTGCATGGCCCCTGGCATCTTCTGCCAGGAGGTCAGAAAGGCTGGGGCAGAACTGTGGGAGGGCTGTGGCCAACTAGAGAGATGGTCCTGGGTAGAATCCACTCCTTGGTCTTCTTTCTGGGACTGTCAGGGGTGTGGAGTCAGTCCTTCCTTCTCTCCTCCCTTCCCCCTTTGCCGCTCATCCCTTCCCTCCCTTCTTTGTCTCTGGATTCATCTTTGTCTCCCTTTCATCCTTCCCCTTTGTTCCCCCTCTCGTCTTTCTTCCCTCTCTTTCACTGCCGTGCTTTTCCTCGCTCTTTCGCCTCCACTCTTGAACATCCCGAGGTCCATTCCCGCTGGCGTCTCCGCCCCTCCCCCACCCCTTTCCTATGGGATATATAAATATATATATTTTAAAATCTGTTTTTCTGCTGGTTGTGTCAGCATATTTTAGACTGCTGGGCTTTGCATGTTTTGCAGCTGGCTTTGATGCAGTTGTCAGCCGGTGATGGATGACTATCATCATTTAAAGTGTAAAAGAAAATGTCTTGGCACAGGGAGACATGATCAACTGCTGTCTGCCAGCCTGGATGGGCGCGGGCACCGCTTTCTTCTCCCCTCGTCTGCCTCCTTCTCTGCTCACACTGCCCTTGCTAGAATGTACAAAAGTCATTGTGAGTTGTGCAGCACCGGGCTCTTGCCTCCTATAATATCACTTTGGTAGTTGTCAGATCATATGAAACGTCAAAATTCATGTGGCCTCCATGAAGAGATATATTTAGTACAGCTGCTGCATACCTGCACGCTACCCCTGACACTGACATATTAGTTATGCTGTCTTTTGCAATCTGATATCTTTAAATTTGCCACCTTGTTAAGTTTTGATTAATGTGATTCCATTTCACTAAAGTAATTGGCTTGGCCTGTTGTAAAAAATAATCAGCCCCCTCTACGGAACAAATGCTAGAACATGCTAATGAGGGAGTGAGTTCGTTACATTGATGGCGTGGACTGACAGTTATTAATGATTGTTATGATAAACAGACGAGTGCGAATTAGGATGAGTTGGGCAAAAGTGACAGTTTAAAAATAACGTATATTGGAAAGTACTAACGAAGTAATATACTGTTAGGAAAACAATCATGCAAGTTGTCAAGGAAAGAAGTGTAATTATACAGCCGCATGGGCTGCTTAGGAGGACAGGGACCTGCCTGATAATGGACACATTTTTTGTTGGCAAGAGGGAAATACGTTATGGCAGAAAGAGGTGCAGATTGATAAATTAATTGGCCCTCTCACAGCTCAGAGAGCAAACTTGGCCGGCAGTCACCATGCAGATTAGGGAGATGGAGCTTGCCCAGTGCCTCTTTTCCCCAGGACCTCCCTGGTCCTGGCTGCCAGACTTTTCTGAGGCCTCACTCATCTCCTGTCCTCACTCTTCCTCAGCGGCCGCAACAAGTCGGATGGAATGCATCGTGGGCAGCCTGTGTCTATTTTGTTTAAAGACCCCCAAAGACACAAATGCTCTTTTGTTGCTAAAGTCTCTGGCTGTGATAGAGGTAATTATGAGTAGTTTCCAGCTCCATAAAGGAGACCACGAGACTCACACAGGCTGGGGACTCTGCAGGAGGGAGGTGCCAGCTCTGTGCTTCTCATGCTGGCAAGTTGCTGTTGGCTGTTTGAATAATGAGGCAAGACAGAAATGCTATGGTGGTGCGTGCCTGAGTGTTTGTGGAGGAGATGTGAGGTGTCCACAAGAACAGGCTAGGGGGACTGGGCGAAGTGTGGGGGAAAGGGGCTCTGCCCTGGAAGGAGGAGTAGAAGGAGCCGCAGTGGGTGGCTCATGCCACCCCCACTGGGCTTTGCTGACATGGTGAAGAAGGAAGGCAGGTGGCAGAGGTGGAGAGAACTAGGTGACTCATACAGACCTGGGTTCTAGATTTGTCTCTGAGGAAGATTCTTGATTGCATGAAACCAGTAGTCAATCTGAGGTAGCTTAACCGGAATTGGAGGATTTGTAAAACCTGTGAGATCTCTCCTGGAACCAATAGCACACATAAAGCTGGGCCTTGAGTGGGAATCAGACTTAGAGAGGGACAGACACGGCCAGTGTCTTACTCTCTGCTGGTCTCTTCTGCTTCCCAAACCCTTCTGCCATGCACCACTCACCCCCAATGAGCTATGAGAACCAGGAAAGTGACGCTAAGTCCTGGGGCTCACAGATGGTGTTTGTTAGAAGACGGGGTGTTGAAGAGTATGCTTTTCCCCCTGCTCCAAATGTTAGGCTGCTCAAGCTGCCTCCGCTGTTGTGGTTTAGGGAGCGGGTAAGGAGCTGGCTGATGCTGAGACTGCGATATGTTATTGTTCTCATAGCAGAGCTTTCAAGGCTTGCTTTAGCTCTCTTCACAGTCACCTTGGTGGGCAGGCGCGGCGCTCTTTGTCCCTCAGGTGAGGAAGACACTTGAGAGCTTGTCCTGGGTTATGGTAAGTCTCAGAGCCTGGGTCTGAATAAAGGCTCTCTGCTTCGCAGACTGGGCACTTCCCACTTGCCCGTACTGCTTCTTAGTGGGTTGCTGTGTACGTGTTTATCTCCTCCTGGCTCAGGCTGGTCCATGGAGTGGAGTTATCTGCTTGAGAATCAAAGAAACAAATCAAAGAAAACCCAAGAAAAACATTTCTGCCTGTGTCCTATTTGGTCTCTTTAAGTAGCAACTGTGCAGGGGGGCTCTTATAAGAAATTTATTATTCACATTCAGATTTTCTGCTGCTCCACATATGCAAATATGTGACCACGTGGGTCTCGGTCCTGGTCTGCATGGGGATGTGAGCAGAAATACAGTCTCATTATCTGGCCATCAAGCTGTACAAAGGCTCTTGAGCCTCCCTGTGCAAAAGATCTAGAGCAATCCTGAAATCAAAGGAAGCTGCCAATTACCTCACAGCAAACCTGACAATTAAGTGAGAAAGAAGTTTCACTTTTCTAAGTTGGAAGCAGAAAGTGTTTGTTCTGGGGAAGGAGCAGGTAACTAAGATTTGCTGAATGCCTGACATGTATTTGGGGGTGATACCAGGGATTCCCTGGTGCTCTGTCTTGATTGAGTGGTGGAGACATCCTTTTTTCAGATGGAGAAACTGATGTTCTGATTGGTTGGCTGGACCCTCCAGAGGGCCTGACTGCAGAAGTGGTTATTGGTTTCTTCTGCAAGAAGCCTGTGGTCCCAAGTAATCCATTTTATGTAAGACATATTTTAAAGCACACTGTGCCCTAGCATTAAGTACTTTTGCACTGTGCCTCCGTGGTTGCCATTCCTTTCCAAAACTTTTTTCATTTTGCACAACTGAAACTGTACCCATGAAACAGACTCCCCCTTCCTTCCTCCAGATGGCCTCTCCATCATAATGTCTTTTATCTCTGAATCTGATTACTCTGAATGCCACTAAGTATCTCATCTGGGTGAGGCAAGGTTCATCCATGTTGTATGTCAGGATTTCTTTCCTTTTGCAAGGCCGAATAATGTTCCACTGCATGTCAGTATCACATTTGGCTTATTCATTCATCTGGCACTGGTTCCTTGGTTCTTCTACCTTTTGGCTATTGTAGATATCACCGTGCTGGTCAAATCATTTGACCGTATGTCCAAGAGATTATTCCTGGGCTTTCTGTTTCATTGTTAACTCATATCTCTTGCATAGCTTTACTGCTCTTTATTTTCCTCTATGAAGTTGGAAGATAGTAGGGTTTAAGAGGTTAACCTCTTGGGCAAACACTTGGAACCCAGCTTCTAATCCTGGTTGTGATTCTAGAGCAAATTACAACATGTTTCTCCCCAATATTTGAAGATAGATAGCTGCTAATGCTGACAATTTAGAAGCAAGCAAACTTTGAATGCTTTCTTTAGCTCCTTTAAAAAATTTTTTATTTATTTTTTTGAGACAAGATCTCACACTGTAGTGTAGGCTGGCCTTGAACTCACTATGTAGCCCAGGCTGGGCTTCAACTCATGGCGATCCTCCTGCCTCAGCCTCCCAAGTGCTGGGATTATAGGCGTGCGCCATCATACCTAACTCCTGCAACTCTTTAAAAGGAAGGAGGGTCTTCTTGCTAGAAAACTCAGATTCCTTGTGGGTGTGAGGAGCAACATGTTCCTGACCCCCAGATGACCCTTTTTCCTGCATTTCCATGACTAAACTGGGGGTCATCGCAGAGGTGAGGATGTGGTCAGAGGATGAGCCCCCATGGTGGGTAAACAGAGCCAAAGAGGACTGTCTTCGCATTACAGACACTTTCCCCAGGTTCGAAGGGAAACCCACTCTCTCTGCAGGCCAGGGGAGCCTCTTTGTGTTTTGTCATTCTGTTGTGGAAAGAGAAAAATGAGCCACTCAGCTCGAAAAGTTCTTTCCACCATTTTCCACTGATCTTTCTTGTCAGTTAGTCTCTTTATTTCTCCCCTCCCAGCTCTGGAAAGTCCCAGGTCTTGCCTATGGATATTTCACAGTAGGTTTCCATTCTCTATGCACCATTGCCCCAATGTGTTGCTGTATGGAAGGAGTGAGGACATACCTCTAAGCACCACTGTGTCTCCATCAGTATCAGATCAGGTATACCAGATGTACCAGTGAGCTGGGAGGTAAACCCATGAGCGCCCAAACCTGGGCTCAGGAAGAAGTCCACCTCATGCTACAGAGTCTGAGTAGAAAATGAGTGGAGGTATCACTTACTCCTGAGGTCTGTACAGATTGTTATAAGCTATTGGAGAGTCTCCCATTTAGAGATTTCTTCCAGTCTTATCAAGGTGTAGTTGGAAGTTAATAGGTAGGAAGTCTTGTCAACAAGACAGCAAGCTCATTCTTTTATTCATTCTTTGGACACTCAAGGAAAACTGTTAATTCCTTCCAGGACTGGTGGGGACTAGAAAGAATGTTGGCTTAGACATGGGTAGGAAAAGAATTTGCAAGCTGCATCAGAGGATGGGACATAGGGACCTTATCCTTTCAAGTTGTCCATCAATTGAGAGCCCTGCTGCTGCAAACAGCAACTTCATGTGGTCCGGAAGGAAGCAGAGACCCAGTTAATCTGGCTCAGCCTTCCATGGGAAGAGTCCTTGATAGGCTTTTGTGGTAGAAGGTTGTGAGCTGGGGTTGGCTGTGAGGTTTTACATTGTGTAGGGTTTAGATGAAAGATATGGTGTGTGCCCCGGAGCACTAAAGGTGTGGATACACTTGACCCTCCACCACCTCCATCACACAACCTTGCTATGAAAATGTGATCAATCCAGTTTCTGACATCTTCTTTCCCCCTCTCAAGAGCACCTACTGTATCGACATGACATTTTTTAAATCTTGGCTTGTTTTCCAGGCCATGAACTTAATTTCTCAATTCTCCACCATTTGGCTTTTATGTTCTCAGAGTGGAATGTTGTCCAACAACAGTCACCACCATCTTGTTAGTCATGTCCGCGTTCCTGAGCATTATAAAACCAGATAATTTTTTTTTAATTTTAAAGATAAAAGAACGAGAGCATATTATTAACAAACAAACAGACATGAACAAAACAACACCATAACAATAGAAGTAATACAGAATTTCAGACCAGGTGATACGAAATTAACAATGGTTGCTGTCTGTATTACATATCGTTATCTTGAAATTGGTTACTCAGTTAAATAAATACAGGCATGTAAGATTGATCAGACAATTAAACATTAACTGTTCCTTTCCCTAAAGCAACAAAAAGTAGTAGTACAATTATTTTAGCTATCTTATGGATACGTATATACATATTTTTGCCTTCTTTCTTTCTTTTCTCTTTTCCTTCATCCCAGTTGTTCTTTCCTTTTGAGCAGTTTCTTTCCCTTTCACAATATCTACTTTACCTTTTAGTTTAGATTTACTCTTTCAGATTCTTACACTAGTGAGACAATATGGTGTTTACACGTGTGGGTCTGACTTATTTCACTTACGCATATGGTCTCTAGATGCATCCATTTACCTATAAAAGCCTTGAGTTTATCTTTCTTTGTAGCTGAGTAATATTCCATTATATAAAAATAATACATCTTTTCATCCAGTCCTCTGTGGATGGACATTTGGGTTGCTTCACGATTTAGCTATTACAAATTGCACTGCTATAAACATGGGTGCACATATATCACTGTGGCATGATGTTTTTAGTTCTGGAAAAATACCCAATAGAGAAATAGCTGAATTGAATGGGACCTCTAATCCTAATTTGCTGAGGAATCTCCAGACTGATCTCCACAATGGCTGTACCAGTCTCCACTCCCACCAACAGTGGAGAAGGGTTCCTTTTTTCCCCCATAGTCTCACCAGCATTTATTACTGGTTGATTTCTTGATGATAGCCGTTCTTTCTGGGGTGAGATGGAATCTCAGTGTTGCTATGGAATCTCAGTGTTGTAAAAGCAGATAATTTGTAAAAATTAATTTCAGCTATGGTCACTCTGCCTTGTGCAATTATCCACCAAGTTGTGACAAAGCCCAACATCCTTAAGTAAGATCCACGTCTCTTGATGTTGTATAGCAGTAAGCAGGTTGGCAAGTCTCTGAATTTGTGGAGGTGCTGAAGCAAAATGCTCAGTCCTTAGTGACCTTTGGCAGATGCATGGGATGTGTAGCTACTGCAGGTTATCTTTATGTTCACTGTGTGGATACTCAGCCTCTGCCAGGCCAAGACAGAAACTGTCAGGATAGATAAACTTCACAGGGAATGAGCTCTTTTCCTCTCCACGTCACAGTGCTTTGAGAACTATTTTGTGTGATAACCTACTTCATCTTTAAGTTGTCTGTGAAGAGTTCTGTGAAACATTAAGCTTTCCCTGAGTTCTGAGCCTTCTTTACTTTGTTTTAATCGTTGGGTGTAGGACTTGGCTTCTAGTTAAATGCACAGCCAGTCATCCTCTTTGCAGAGATCTCTGGGAAGGAGAATCTGTGGGACATACCTTATGTGACTCACTCTCCCTTTCTCTCTGTCTCTCTATCTCTGTTCCTGTCTCTGTCTCTCTGTCTATCTTTCTCACTCTCCCTTCTGTTTACCCAGAGAGCATTCTGGGGAAGTAGATCCCCTCCGATTGATCACTCCTTTCTGAATGACTGCCTGTTAACAAAATGTAGTTCATATGCTGATTTAGAATCTAGCACTTGCAGAAAAAGTTGGGCACACATTCTTGCATTTGGCATAAAACCTATTTTCTCACTTCTCTCTTCTACAAAAATAGTAGTGGCTTATTGCCATTTTTGTGACTTTGGGCAAATTGCTTCATGTCTCTGGGCTCAGGTTTGCTCCCCTTTAAAACCAGGTGGTTGCCTCAGATGATTTCTGAGACCCATTCTAGCTCTAATGGACTTCAGGCTTTCTAAGCCAAGAACAGAGCTGAAGCAGAGTGTATTTCGGGGGCAGTAGCTGAACTGTTGGGCTTTTCTTCTTTCATTCCTCCTCCAGGTGAAGATAAAAGACTTCGCTCTCTATTGAGCTGACACAAATTCAGAATTCATTAGCGTTCGAGCTTTCTTTTAAGCTTTAGACAGGATTGTGAAGGGAAAAGGCTGCCCTCGATTCCTTTGCCTTATTAGTTCTCATATAATGTACTGTGGAAACTGCTAATTGTCACTTGAGGTGATGAGTGAGGGTCTGGTTTCTTTAAGGAAAAGTCATAGTTTTCAGTTCCTGGCCCTCCTTGCTTACGGGGAGGTCTGTTGAGGTCTGATAGAAGAGGAACCTAAAGTAAATTGAAATTAAAATTAATTAAATTTACTGGTTTGCCAGAGAAGATGTGGGGAGTGGGGGGGGGAGTGGGGGGGTAACCATGTAAATAAGAGGCTGCGTGCAAGCTACTGTAATGATGAAAACAGCCTACAGATGTTCTCAGTACATAGCTGGTGGCCTTTGCTTGAGTAGTGTCTGGGAGAAACGGAAACCCATGCAGGGACATTTGTTTTGCTGAAGGGGCTCTCCAGCGCTAATTTCAGTTTATTACAAGCCCTTTCCTCGCTAATCAGTTAAGAGGGATTGCCTTTAGTTTTAGTTCATAACTCAATCTATTTTACACTTGTGCGTGAGGATATACTCCTTGCAAGTCAAGTCCAGCGACCTGAGTTTGTCTACCAGCTTCATGGAACATCAAGCTTACAATGTACACACTGTTCTGATATTGTACCATTCCTTTCTGTGTCTTTGGTATCTGCTGAGTATACCTGTTTGTCCACAGCCCTGCAGCTCAGAGTCCTTCCAATCTGCAAAGAAGTTTGTAGTTATGCAGACTTTGCTTAGTAAAGCCCCAGGCTGCCACTCCTGTAAGTGGCATTCTGGAAGTCATGCCAGCAGTGAGCGCCCTCCCCTTTGTGAATAAAGGACACAGCTCATGGGAAGTGCTGGAGAGCAGTTCTTTGGTTGGAAGACATCTCCTTTGGCTGTGCAGTCATTGTAATTTGGAAGTAGATTGCTTCAACAAGATGTGGTGGAGGGATCCCATTCTTGACTCCGTCACTGGTTGTGTGATCCTGGCAACCAGGTGTCTTTGTGTCTCTGGACCTTACTTGTACATTAAAACTTTGCAGAGTTATCCTGGAACATGATTCAGATAATGTCAGCCTGTCCATCAGTTCATGTAAGCTGGATATGAACCACAAACAATTCTCACCCAAGAGTATGTATCATTTACTAATTGAAGAAAATCATGCGATGTCAAATAGGAAGGTGGTGTATCCAGGTTTGGCTTTTGGTTCTATGGGTGAAAAATTTGGAAGCATTTCCATTTCCACTGGACTATATCACTGTTTGCCTTTTTACCCCCTTCTCTCTTTTCCTCCTTTTACCTTCTCTTTATTCCTTAAAGATTTATAGGCCTGGAGCTTTTCTGGCTTATTTGTCTTGGGATAAATTTACCACAACAGGGCTGGGGATATAGCTCAGTGGAATAAGCGCCTGCCTAGCAAGCGCAGGGTCCTGAGTTTGATCCCCAGTACCGCCAAAAAAAAAAAAAAAAAAAAAAAATTACCACAAGAGGTAAAACCAAGCTATGGTTAGTACCCGGATATGAACATCATGCCTCCATGGAGTGAAGAGCTAAAAAGAAAGTTTGACAGAGCGAGAACTCTGACAGTGCCTTTTAAGAGCTTTCAGGGAAAATAGTGAAAGTTTCATACATTTGAAGCAATTAAGTCAGTATGAATAAAGCATGTATTTCAGGAGAGGACAAGAGAGGAAAAAGAAAAGAAATCCATACTGCTTAGGAATTTGAAGTCACAACACCCCTCCCTTAAGTTATGTGACACTTTTCTTATTTGGGAGGCTAAATGGTAAAGTTAACTTTGTTCTATTTTTTATGAAGTTCTTTTGAACTATTGCATGTAAGCAGAAATTTCTGGAAGTATACTGGATTGCCAAAACTTCCCCACAGAGGCAATGAGAACTCTCTGAATCAGAGTTATGTGTGTATGTCACCACAAAAAAATGTGATTGTCAAAACAAGCAAACTAACAAGCCAACTCTGTACATTTCCTATTATAACTAAAGCATTTTATCTGAAATTGGGTGTATCAGTATGGAGAACAAACAGCCTATTCACTTTATCACCACCCATCTGTAAGGATTTTGGCATATCTGAAATACATAGCACTTCCAAACAGTGACACTCAGAGTTGATAAAGGTGCTGGTGGCCACAATTGATGGAGAGTAACCATTCCATTGCATCCTATTGGGACCACCAGTGGTCTTGGTAGGTATCTTGCTGGACCAGTCAGCTGTACATATGAACAGGTGGAGACCATCCATCCATCCATCCATCCATCCATCCATCCATCCATGCCCTGGAGGTCCTCCAGATGTACTAGAATAGGGATGAGTCTGTCAGAATTTTGGTGGGACCAGGCAGTGGGTGTCTGATGAGAATGTCATGATGCTGGAGCCAGGACATAGGCTCCCGGCAAGACCAGGCTCTGTGGAGGGAGGAGCCTATGAGAGTGGCCAGCAGCTACTGTCAGAGGAGGGAAATGCCCATTGGTACTCCAGGAAAGAAGGCTGGAGCTGGGGTCTCAGCCTGAAAGGTGTGGACCTTGCAATGTTTCCGTACATAGGATGTTTCATGTATTGGCAAGTAACATTTTCTAGTAGATGATTAAGCCAGTTCTATCAATGGGGTTTGGGTATTTAGGCCAAAGATAATACGAGGCCCTCACCTTTACCTTCCCTTTTCCCACTGTCTCTTCCCAACCTGTCCCTTTCATGACACTGGTCATTAGCTTCCCTCCCTGGAGCTCCCCTATGGCTTCCATCTCTTGGCATTTTAATGATACCTTCTTATTTATCTCATTTCTTGTATTCATTGTGAACTTTTTGAGGACAGTGCATCGGCTATGTTTTTAGGGTTGCTTTAATTGTTTATTATAGCTCACACCCTACCTTGTTCCCAAGGTATTTATTAAAGAGTTATTTTACTCAAAGGACCTTATTGTTGTTGTTCAGTCTTTAGTCTGGGTGTAAGTATAATGACTAAGGTTTTGTGGGGGAGCAGGTAGGGGCTAAGAGCCCAGGTTCTGCAGGTAGACTACAGCTTAGCAATGCTGCTCCCTCGCTATGGCACCTTGAAAGAGAGGAACTACCCTGGTGGCCTTAGTTTCTCTGTTCACACAGTGTAGGCCCTGAAAGCACCTGCTACATGTGGCCTCATTATATGAGTTGGCCATTGCTGCCATGTTATTGTTTCTCGTGTGTTCTCGCCTGAGGACTCTGGAAGGAGAGATAGCAGGCAATGGTGCCTTGGGTTAGAGAAATTGCGGCTATTTTGTGAGGCTTGTTGCTTTATATATCTTTTTTTTTTTTTTTTTTTCGGTACTGGGGATCGAACCCAGGACCCTGCGCTTGCTAGGCAAGCGCTTATTCCACTGAGCTATATCCCCAGCCCTTGTGAGGCTTGTTAAGTGAGGGATTCTGTGCTTGGAAGCAAGAAGGTGACAGTTGCCTTTCTTCCCCGCTTTCTGGTCCTCCAGGACCAGCCATGCCCTAAACCCTTTTCCATATTGCAGAAGACACTGACGATGCCTTTTACATCTGGGGACCCTCCCTTAGCTGCTGCTTTTGTGAGCAGGCATCTCCTTGGTTAAGAGATTAGAGTTTTAATCCTAAATGATATTTCATGGCCTGAGATTTAAATTTATACCTCACCATCCCGAATAATGTATTGGATTACGTTAAACAGATTGTAGATTAACACACAACTATAAAACAAATCGTCAATGCATTGTTGACAACTCTAAGTGCAAGTTTATATATTTAACTACATTTGAGGACTATCAAAGTGTTTAAAGTGACTTCACGGGTTGATGTAAAATTAAGCATCATGTTCTATTTCCATTTGTGGGCCAGCTTGAGAGACAGTAAAGTCAGAGCTTGGGCTTGTGAGGGAGGAAGTGTGCAAGAGAATTGGGAGGCAGCTTTGACCCCAGGGAGATCCTGGGACACTGGAGACAGTAGATTGATGTCATTTACTTATGAAGCATCTTAGCAGCTATTTAAAGCTGCAGGGAGTTTACAGTTTAGTTTCGGAGATCAAGCAACCAATATGATAGTGAGAAATAGGAGATGTGGTATCCTTAGCTGTAAGCTGGGTAACATAGGCTGCGTGGTATGAGAATATGCGGGTCAGGATGGTGACATTTGCAGTGGTCAGGAAGATCTTAGAGATGGGGACAATGGGGCAAGTCCTGGGGAGAGAATCAGAGAGGAGAACAAGAGGAGGTGTGGTGGGCACTTGGCTGTGTTTCAGTTGGGCAGTGGGTAGCCACAAGCAGGCAAGTGGACAGGGCCAGGCCATAGTGAGCTGTGGCAGCCAGACAGGTTCTGATGCTGGGACTGGGAAGCAGGCTACCTGGGTTCCAAGTCCCAGGTCCCCGACTTTCTAGCTATGTGACCCTGCACCATTTACTTAATTGCTTTATTTCTCGGTTTCCTCATCTGTAAAGTGGGGCTAACAACACCATGTACTTCTCAGGACTGTTGTGGAGTTAAATGTGTGGCTGAATAGAGGATGGGGAAGTGGGAGTGGCATTTGGCCAGAAATGGTATTTAAGGCTATTCTAGAATGAGAGAGTACAGTAAGGGTTTAGGCTATGTAGGTACAGAGTAATGAGTCCCAGGCTAAAACTGAATTCTAATAACAAACAGAGTATGTATATGGTTTTTTCTTGATTGTTTTTCCTTACCGTCCTTCGCTTGGGCTTGGAAAACATCAGATGTGTGTACTCTGCGTGGTTCTTCTAAAGAGAACATCCCGAGAGATGCAATAGGAGCCTAAGTGTAGACCCTGTCCAGTGGCATTTCCTTTTGTTTAGATGCTTTTGTACTCCAAAAATTATTCCTAATTTATTTAGAGTAAATTAAAAAAGGGGATATGAATTCTCTGGAGGGAGACTGTAGTCATCCACTTGCGGACAATGTGGATGACTAAGAAAAACCCCAGTGTAGTCCAGAGGTGTATCTGAGGAAACACAATGCACAAACACTACTTTGCTTCATGCTGGGTGAATGGGCCCTTGTTGGAGCTCTGGACTTGCTCACCGGAGTCCAAAGGCAATGCGAAAATGTGGGAGGCAGGGCATGCTGTTAAAAAAGTGTGATTCAAGGGGTTAAAAAAAAGATCTCTGAAGGAAAATCTTGTAAGACTGGTGTGTCTCGGCTAGGGAAGAGAAAAGATAGTGGGTAATTAAATTACTCTTTTCAACTGTCCAGGAGTTTCTGAATGTTAAACTTTGTTTCTCAAAGAATGTTCTATGGAAGCCCAGTTCTGAGGAGAGGGTGGCTTTGAAGTCAAGTTAGCCTGGGAAATGTGCTGTGTCCCCATGGGTGATTCACAGAGTACACTGGCACGTAAAAGGGGACAAAGTGTCTCTGTAGGAAAGAACCTCATTGCACTTTCCCTAGCCCAGGGTGTTCTCAAACATTTTTTTTTTCTTTTTGAGGCAGGATCTCACTATGCAGTTCAGACGGACCTTGAACTCACATTGTTTTTTTTTTTTTTTTTTTTTTTTAGCCTCTATAGCTGTTTTAATATCCCTTTTATGGTTGACTGGCTGATGTTTTATTTTTTTATTTTTTATTTTTTATTTTTTATTTTTTATTAAAAAAAATAAAAGTACAAAAACATATTGACAAACAGACACCAATTAGCATAAAAAATAGTACAATCACAACTAATCTATAGACAAGGTGATATGGTCTCAACAGTGGTTATTGCTTTATCCATTGATATCTTCGAAGTGTAAATATATGAACCCATATACAGACATGCAAATTTAGTCAGACAATTAATC
>PVLD010019362.1:0-36608 GCA_004027595.1 Dinomys branickii
AAGATCTGATCACTAAGTAATTTTCCGTTTAAAATAACAATATTCTCATAAATTTGTTACCCAAACTGATGTGAAAAGGCAATGCACAACTTTTTCAACTTTAAAATGGTAAGTGCGAGGGAGCCTCTGTGCAAAGAAGTTGCAATTAATCTAAATGGAAATACAAAGATCTAGTTTCATGGTACCTGAAAACATGTTGGACAAACAGCTTTCACCTGATTCTTTCTTTGACCTTTGATTTATCAAAGACGGCTAAAGGTTTCCTGCCAACTATATCCTTAGCCTCCAAATAATTAAAAAATTATTTATTGAGAGAAATACATTAATATTCTCACTGTATCCTAAATGAAGTTTGGAAAATCACAGGCCTCAGAAAGACTGTGGTCTTTGATGTACAACCCCTATGATAAACTTCTGAAGGACCTACAAGTTTTGGGCCAGTGATGTACCTACCGGTTGGTGCAAAAGTTATTCCTCTTTTTTTTCCCCCTGGAACTGGAAATCGAACTCAGGACCTTGTACTTGCCAGGCAGATGCCATGACACTGAGCTACATCCCTGGCCCTTGTCAAAGGTATATATAAAGGACAAACCCTCAGTTCTCGAGGGTAGCCATGCCAATACTTTTACTATGAATCACATCATATTTATTTTTGTTTCTTCCCACCTACATTTTAAAAACTAATTGAAATCATTCTAAGATAAAAACTTTTTAAAATTAGATTAATTATAAAGCAAACCAAATACACTCTTAAGTCTCCATGGATCTTTAATTTAGCATTTCACATGATACTTAAAGTTCTAAAAGCCAACTCCTTTGTGACTTCTGTGTGTCCTTGTTCACTTGTTTAAACTGACACACAAGTGCCTATCTCTATAGAGGAATATGTGTACATATTATATCAACCTAACTGAACTAAAATTGGAGAAAAATCTCATTTAGTTTTTTCACTTAAAGTTTTATTTTAAATACTGATTACTGACTGTATTTACAGATTAACTTACTTCAAGCTTTGTGTTTTATTTTGCTTTAATAATCCTTGCTATATGAGGATCTAGAACATTGAAAGCATTTAACGTATTTGTGTTATGTAAATAATTAGTAGCAAAGAATAAAGATTTTATTTTATGAAAATAAAATGGTAAAGGATTTGCATCTTTATCACACAGATTTTTAGGGATGAATTTTAAGGCATCATAATTAAATTGGAGTAGGAATATGTACATAATAACATTGAAGATTTGACACCATGAAAGGCCATAGCGTAAGGGTAAAATATTGTAAGAATACTTTTACTTTATTTGTCAAGGGCAGACCGGAAGGATGAAATGAAATGTGATAGTTAACTGTGGTGTCAACTTGAATAAGAAAGGCGTAGCTGACTGGAGGAGCCCTGCCCTGGGTGTGTGGGGGTGATTGGCTAATTGAAGAGGGAGGGTCTCCTAAAGGTGTGGCTGATATCAACCAATAAGCACCAATCAAGGAGCCCCAGTCTTCACTGTTACCTCTGGACATCTGTCTCCAGCATTCCACTGCAGACTCTTTGACCTTCCAGCACAGGTTCTTCTGCCTTCTGGCTTCCTGATGCAGGCTCACATGGGGCCTTGGATTGAGTTTCAGGCATCCAACTCCTGACTGGATCATCTGCAGTGTGCAGGAAGTCCTTTTGTATTCTTCCATACCTGGCACTGCAGATAGATATTATAAGTCTACATTGTAAATCTTATTACCATACAGTATTTAATATGTAATATATAATTGTCTATAACATATAAGGTATATATTAAGTATATTCAGTCTGCTCCTCTAGTGAACCCTAACTGATACACCAAGCATTCAATAAATGGCATAATATGTATAAAAGATGGAACATTTAGTGCACAGTAAAAACTTTGCTTTCATTAATATGTACAAAACTCATGTAGAGCAATTGAAATGCCATAAAAAATGCTTTTGAAACATCCAGATGAAGTCAGCAGAGAGATAGGTAGGCAAGATAGAATTGCTAATAGTCAGGAGATTGATCCTTCATTTTCTTATGGCTAAAACGGAATCCTGATTTGAACTTTTTGTTTCTGTTGTGATAGAGTAACAGAGACTGTATTTACCTAACTGCAATAATTAATAATAACAACAATAATAGAAAATAATAATAATAACAGTGATATATATTGTACAATGGTTTCAAGACAATGATTTGAGGGAAAAGAAACTTAAGAGAAACACGCATTGTGAGCTCTAAGATTGCCTAGTTTAATGCTTTCATAGCTTTTGGAAGAAAAATCTGAAGCAGAAACTGATGGATTTCCTGAAGTGAGGTGACAGAGCTTGGAATTCAGGGAGATCGGCTCTGGTTTACAGACAAAACACTGGAGAAGGGAAATCTGTAGAGCTTCAAAGCTACAGAGGATCCCAGTCAAGTGCTCTGCAGTGAAACCAGTGTGTGTGTAAGGAGGCTACCTGAGGCCTGGAAAGAACACCTGGAAAAAGATAAAAGAACTAGTGCCTGAAGATCACACAGAGTCAGAATTAGAACCTCTTTCCATCAGCAGGATCGGAGAAGCTCACAGGTCATTTGGAAGCCTCCTGAGAGAATCACTAGCCCTATAAAACACATTGCTCTGATTCTCCCTAACAAATTTTAAGTGTAATACTGAAAAGAGCAGACTATTTTCAAGTAAATTAACTGTGTCTTATAACAAAGCTCAAGGATATTTATAAATGTTAAAAAAATATGCAACATCCAATTGGGTAACATTTGCAATGGCTGGTAGCCAATCAAAAATTTCCAGACATGGAAAGAAGCAGAAAAAAATAAGCCAATAAATACCTAAATTAGAATAGAACAAAAGTCTAAAATCAATAATTTCAACTTCCACCATAAAAGAGTAGGAACAGAGATCAAATTCAGCCCAGTGTAAGCAGAAAACAGGAACGGGAAATGATATAGGTCAGAACAGAAGTCAGCAAAATAGAAAACATTAAAAACAGTTGGGGAAAATCAATGAAGTCCAAAGCTTGCTCTTTGAGAACATCGATAAAATTAATACAAGTCTAGCAGACTGATTAGGAAAAAGGAGAGAAGTTATAAGTGGGAAAAGTGCCATCATTTTATAGATATTGAAAGGACATTTTGAACATCTTTATGCTGATACATTAGACAATACAGGTGAAATGAAAAAGTTCCCTAATGCCACAATCAAAGCTTCTTTAAGAAGAAAGACATTTCATTATTATCAATATCAATAGAGATATGAAATTTATAATTTCAACAAAGAAATTTCCAATTCCAAATGGGTTCACTTGTGAGTTCTATTGATTCATAGTTAAGGACAATATGATACTAATACTTAAGGAAAACATGATATTAATTCTTCATGAATTCCTCCAGGAAATTGAAAAGAATATTCTTTAATGCATTTTATGAGACTTGCTTTATACTAATATCACAATGGCAAAATATATTATAAGAAATCTTTAAAAAGATTCAAATATTTGGAACAAAGTTAAGCAAATTAAACCCAGTAATGTACAAGAATATACAACATTATGGTCAAATGCAGTCTGTCTTGGGAATACATGATTGATAGAACATTTAAAAGTCTGCCAATATAATTAACCATATTAACAAACTGAAAATGAAGGGGACATATAATTGTCTTGATAGATAAAGTCAAATCCTTTGATAAAATCTATCATCTATTCCAGTTTTTAAAATACTCAGTAAGGGGCTGGGGATATAGCTCAGTGGAATAAGCGCCTGCCTAGCAAGCGCAGCATCCTGAGTTCGATCCCCAGTACCGCAAAAAAAAAAAAAAAAACCTCAGTAAAATAAAAATAAAGCTTTCTACAGAAAACACCATTGTGAATAATGGTGAAAGACCGAATACTTTCAGACCTGGGGGGATAGCATGGCAGCAAAGCATCTGCCTTGCAAGCTCAAGGTCCTGAGTTTAATTCCCAATACCCCCTACCCCCCCCCAAAAGGCTGAACAGTTTGCCAAAAGATTAGGAATAGGAGAACTAAGAGATTGTATTTTAAGTGAATCTTCAGTTTGACTCTTCATATTTGAGCAGTGTCAGCTGGGCATGATGGTACAGAGCTGAGATGCCAGCACTCAGAAGATATTTCACAAATTGCCCATCAGTTTATCAATTTGTCTTTTATAGATTCCAGTTTTTTGTTATATCCTGTCTTACCATTTTTGCCTAACCCAACATCAGTACTATCTTATATTTTCTAAAAGCTTTATTGAAGTTTTATATTTATAAATATAGATCTTTAGTCCATTTGCAACTCATAGTTTACATTGAAAAGTAACAATGAACTCTCCCTTCTGTTTGTTTTATTAGTTTATGTTTTGTTTTGTTTTTGGTACTAGTAATCAAACTGAGGACCTTGTGCTTGCCAGGCAGGAGCTGTCCCACTGAGCTATATTCCCAGCCCCTTACAGTTAACTTTTCTTGCCAATGCATATCTAATTATTCTACCATAATTTGTTGAAAAGACTGTCGGTTTCTTATCTTTTTCAAATATTTTCTTTTGAATTCCATTGTTGTTCTATTTGTCTATCTTGATGCCTACGTCACCCTTATACTTTTTATTTTTGGTACCAGGAATTGAACTCATGACCTCATGAGTGCCAGGCAGGTGCTCTGCCGCTCAGCTATATTCCTGGCCCTACCACTCTTATTATAATGACACTTTATAATGAACCTGTAAAACGTGACTTTATTTTCTTTCAACATTTCTTTGGCCATTCTGTCTTTTACATTCCACATGAATTTTATAATCAATATCTTAATTTTGTCAAAAAATCTGCCAAAATTTTGATTGACGTTGAATTATAGATCAATTCACAAAGAGCTGACATTATAGCCATATTAAATCTTTCTAGCCATGAGCATGGTATACACCTCCATTTATTTAGGTCTTATTTAACTTTTCAAGCAATATTTTGCAGCTTTCAGTATTCAAATCTTTCACACCTTTTGTTAGAGTCATGCTTAATTGTTTTATGTATTTTTGCTATTGCAAGTATTATTATTATTTTAATTCCAATATCTGATGGATGTGAGTACATAAATATATGACTGAGTTTTGTTACAGGTCTTGTATTATACCACACAGCTAAACTCAGATTTTTTTTTTTTTTTTTTTTTTTTTTGCGGTACTGGGGATCGAACTCAGGACCCTGCGTTTGCTAGGCAAGCGCTTATTCCACTGAGCTATATCCCCAGCCCTAAACTCAGATTTTGTCATTAGCCTTTTTGTAAATTTGGTCAGGTTTTCTCCATAATGCTATCTGCAAATAAAGTTTTACTTCTTTTTTTCCAATACAGATGTATTTTATTTCTTTTCTTGTATTGTGCCTTCTAGAACTTACAGTACAATGTTCAACAGAAGTGGTAAGGGCATTCAGTCTATTGTTATTACTGTATAGGAAGAATGTCTAGTCTACTGTCATTACCTATGATGCTAACATTAAGGTTTTCATAGATGTCTTCATAACCTTGGGGATTTTCCTTTCCTTCTCTTTTGTCGAGGATTGTTTTTCCATTAAAGGAGTTGGATTTTGACAATGTCTTGTTGTATCTATTGAGAAGAGTTTTTGTTTTAATTTTGGGTTTGTTCTAATCTGATGAGCTATAGTATTTGATTTTTAAATAATAAACTGGCTTTGCATTCTTGAGATAATCTCTATTTGAACATGTTCGGCAATTTCTTAAAAAGTTAACCATACAGGGTCTGGGGATATAGCACAGTGCCTGGCTGGCAAGCATGAGGTTCTAAGTTCAATTCCCAGTACCAAAAACAAACAAACAAACTCACAGTTAATAAAACACTATATAATCTAGCCACTCAACTTTTAAGTATATGCCCAAGTGAAATGAATGCACACAAATCATATAGACCTGGATCCAGAATATATAAAAAAAACTATCAAAATTCAACAATATAGAAACAGCTGCTACTAAAGAAAGAATTAAAGAACTAAATAGATGACTTCATTGAAGAAGATAAACAGATAGGAATGAAATATAGAAAAATATATTTAACCACTAGGAAAAGGTAAATTAAAGCCATACTGAGAGAATACTGCACATTATTAGAATGACCAAACGGAAAAGAAAATCTCTCAATGTCAAGCATTGATGAGGAAGTGAAGCCAGGGGAAAATCCATACACAACTGGCAGAAATATGAAATGTATAAGCACAATATAAAAATCTTTGGCATCTTGCTTTTAGAGAGTTAAATATTTCTTTACCATATTATTACCCAGAATTTCAACTCCTATTTATCCAGGGGAAAAATACCCGTATACACACACACACACACACACAGACACACACACACACACTTGAATGTAAATGCTTAGCTATAATTTGTGATAATGAGAAATAGATCCTATATCTTTCAGGTGGTGAACAGAGATATTATAAAGCATGCATACAGTGGAATAGTAACTGTTCAGCAATGAAAAGGAATCAGTGTTGATTTTCAAACCCTACTGTTGAACCTCAAAGTTATATTGCTTAGTGAAAGAAATGAGGACCAAAAGGTTACATATCGCATAATTCCCTTCATATGACATTCTGAAAAAGGCAAATCTACTGTGAAATTGTCGAGCAGTGGAAAAGATGTTGGTTCCGGAGGAGCAGGTTCAGGAAATTTTGAAGGTCCTAGAACTGTAGTTTATCACTGTGGAGGTGGATAAACCTTAGGCATTTATGAAACCTATACAACGGCCACAACATTTTCAAAAGTGGTTTCATCATTTGACATTCACACCAGCAGCAAAGGAGGCTTCCGGTTCCTTCACATCTACTTCACCAATACTTTTATCTGAGTTTTTGTTTGTAACCACCCTAGTGGAATCATATGATATCTTGTACAGGATTATGTTCTTCCAGCACTAGGGACTAAGCTCATCCTCACACTGAACTACATCCTCAGCTTTTTTGTTTTTGCTTTGTTTTGTTTCGAGAGAGTGTCTCATGAATTCATTAAATATTCACTAGGTGTCCCAGGTTGGGCTTGAGCGTGGGATTCTCCTGCTTCAGCTTCCCAGGATGCTGGGGTTTCAGGCATGTGTGCCATGCAGTTTCACTGTGATTGTGGTGTGTAGTATTCTCACAATAATTTTGAGAGTCTTCATGTGCTTGTTAGTTATTTGTGTGTATGAAGAGTATGATTGTGCTGGTTGTTGTTTGTTTTTGTTTGGCTTTTCCTACTGAGGTTGAGCCCAGGATTGTTGCACTATGGTGTATCCCAGGATTCTTCATTATTTTATTTTGAAACAAGATCCTTCTAAGTTGTTGGACCTGAACTTGTGATTCTTTTGCCTCACTCTCTCAAGCTGCTGGGATGGCAGGTATGTGCCACTATGTCTGGCTCGGTATGGAATTTCGGGTGACCAATAAACTTTCCCCCTCCCCTAACAATGTACTGTATCACTCCCCATCATCAGAATAAAAATACAGTAAAAAAGAATGACATAACCGGCACTCAGGAGGCTGAGGCAGGAGGATCACCATGAGTTTGAAGCCAGCCTGGACTATACAGTTAGTTTAAAGAAAGTCTAAAAAAAATGACATATTCATTCAGATAAGCACACTTTTCCACAAAGTTATTGGGAGACATGTGAAAATAAAAGAATATATGAGAGCAAAGCTACATACAAAAACAACAAATCGCACCAAAGTGGAGGAAGCTTGTAGGTGAGAGCACAGGAGATATAAAACCGGTACCCTCAGCATTCAGGTCTTGCTGTATAAGACATAAAAGAGAGTTATTCAGTAATCTAAGACGGATTTATGCTATTGAAGGCACTTTATTCAAATATTAATTCTTCTTCCTTAGGACATTATTTACTTACTTAATCACCATATGTAGAGTAGCTGGAGGTCTTAATTTTTGTTGAATTCTCAATGGAATTGCTACACGGACAAAGGTTCACAGGAGTGTGCTTGTTTCTAGCTAAAATGTTATTTGCACATCATGCATTTTCTTATGATTCCTCTTGAAAGTGGATTTTTTTTCCTCAAGGCAGTATTTAGAAATGGTATCTTCAGCTTTTAATAGAGAGAAAAAGTCAATAAGTCATTCAAGTCATTTAGTATTCTCAGTTCCCAATGCAGGTGAAAGAATGGGAGCAAAATCAAATGACTCTGAAAAGTGTTATGATCAAATTCCTCATCCCCTCTCAGTTTAAATGTAAAATCTTTGTTACAGAGGGAGAAGCTCTAGTAGGTTTAGCAGCTAATGTGTGCTTAATGCCAAAAGGAACAAAACAGTATTTGTGGAATGTGAAGGTCAGCTTTTCCCACACTGTCTGAAGCACTTATTTTCTTTGTAAAAGGAAATGCACGTAGAAGCTTATTGGCAAATCAATAGGTATATTCTTTTCCAGGATCATGTATCCAGTGGTTAATAATCTTTTAGCTTGCTCTAATGAGGGGCACCACAGCTTATGGGCATCTTTCTAGTTGAAATTTTTATGTTTCTGTATACCAGTGGGTCATGAAAAATATAGTGAATATTTAAAGTTCAAAAAATTATTACAGTAAAAGAGACATTGATATTAATCCCCATCAAAATATTCTGACTCACTTTGAATATATTCAACTCATTTTTCTTGATGCTTCTTTTTAGCAGTTCTGTAGATTCTCTGTAATGAGTGTCTTTATGAATTATGATTTTAAAAATATGGAGAATGTTGTTGTCACCTACGAAAAATGCAGGTCTAGTATTTTATTTTTATATTCATTTGGATTTTCTCTGTGTAAAAAATACCTAAAATTATTAGGAAGTTTTAGACAGATGCATGTGTTGGTATTTTTCAAATACATGGAAATTTTATGTTACCTTTTTGTCATTGATTTCCTGGTTCACGCAATAGTTTGTGTCAGTCCTGTGAAATATATTAATTTTGTGAATCAATATCTGGTTTACTTCTGTATATATTTCCCACACATGTGCATTAAAAAAATGTTTATTCCCTGTTGAAGAGAATTTTTTTTTTAAATCAATGATTATGAAATTACCTGCAGCGAAGGACCAGCTCTCTTAAACTTAAAATTTATCATGAAATAAACATTTTGTAACATTTAATGAAAATAATTCAGTAGAAAAATAAAATAGAGAAAGACATAGTTCACTTCCGGTACTCAGATGTTAGGAAAATTGGTGGATGTGCACCAAGTTGATACAGAGACAACTTAGAATAATTTGACACCTCATTAGTAAATGTGATTGTGGGTTTTGATATTCTTATGTAGTTTTGTGTCTGTCTTTATGTCTATGCATATTGAAAATTATTATTATTTTTAAAGTCAAATTTTATTTAGTTGTGTATATGCTGTTATATTTTATTTTCTCTTCATTCACTTCCATATTAAAACCTTCTCCATACTGAAATTTATCTGCTTCTTGAATTTTCTTCATTATAGGTCAGTCATAAGCAACTCATACAATTATATGTGTATTTCGTCTTCATGACTGAAGACTTTTACAAGTATGTTGTTTTCTTCTTAACATATTGAAGATGATATTTTTCTATTGTGTTCTGTCTTTCCTTGGTGTTTCTACATTGTCAGCTATTACTGGGACGCTTTCACAGATGTACTTTTCTCCTCTTGATGGCCTTTCATATTTTTTATTTGTTTTGTTTTCTGCTCTTTTTTACTTTGATATATTTTTCTGCAAATCTCTTTTTTTTGTCTTGCTTGCAAGTCACTGTGATTATTGCACTTGTGAACTGATTTTTTAAATCAGCTGTAGAAAGTTCTTTTTGATTCTTTTTATGGGACTACAACCATACGATTATTTGGCCTTTAAATATATCTTCTATTTTTTGTTTCTTTGTGTGTCAGTACTCTCTTTAAAATAAAAAATTAAAATAATATATATATTATAGATAGCTGGGAAAACTACTGCTGATGTCTGTTGGTTTATTCAAAGGAACAGTTAATGCTTAAATCCTCTTTTTTGATCAATTTTGCATGCTTATATCTGGTAATCTGAACAGCTAATTTGAAGACAACAATATGCAATAGAACAACCATTGGTAAATTCCTACTGTCTTGTTTAGTGGAGCTCTGTATCATTTCTTATGTTTTTAGAATTATTTTTTATTCTCTTTAATGGTTTGCTCAATCTTACATTCTTATATCTGGTAACCTGAGCAACTTCGTTGAAGATAACAATATGTACTATGACAACCACTGTTAATTCCTATCATTCTGTTTTGAAACCCTGTGCCATTTTTATTTTGTCTTGTTTTTGTCTATGTTGTTATTTTATTATTTTTATTCTCTTTAAAATAAAAAAGAATAAAAAATAACTCAAAATTATTATTTTTTTTTCAAAATTATACTTCTATATTTCTACTTGAGTTTTTTAATTTTCTATTTACAAGACTCTGCATTTCATTTTGGTGTGTCCTTTTCAACTCTATGTTTTCTTCAGTGGCTTATTAAATAGCTTCTAATTAGAGATTTTAACTTTAAATTTTATGTATTTTTCCATATACTGTGACCCTATTTCCTGCCAAACATTATTCAAATCTAGCCTTCACCTTTTACCTGACAAGTATATTTATTTTACATTATGTATCCAACAGTTTGGTAGTTTTTTTGTGGATCTTTCAGATATTTACATTTTAATATAAGTACCTTATAATCTTTGAATTTGTGGTGGAAATTGTGAAATAACTATATGTAGAGTAATTTAAAAACTAAAATGACATTACTTTCCTTTTTAGTTGCCTGTTCAGTGCTAAAAATTCACCAGATTTTGGATTCTTCTAATTTATTTTCCTCTTGTCTGAGCACTCAGCTGGGTACATTCTTGATCTCTTATTAGCGCTCTTGCACATCTTCAGTTCTTTTCATGTGAATTCAGCGTGGCCTAGATCTGATGCCTGTGTGAGGAGTGAGGAATATGAAAGACAGCCACCATTACACTCTTGGCTACTTTGCTGTCTCTTTCTCAGTGGTCTGATCTCATGTTGTACTTCTTTTCTTGATTTTAACTGGCCCACACTTGCCTCTCTAGAGCATATTTGTTTTCCTACTTTTACTGTGTAAATCCTTGCTACTTCTGCGCTTGATTTTTCCAATTTTTTGTTCTAGACAAGAACCTAGAAAGATTCTCTAAATGTAGTCCTCAGAATCCCAGAACCAAGAAGCAACACCTTTCCTCATTTCCTTCTATTTCTTTCCTTCATTTCTGCCTTCCCCCCTCCCTCTTTTCTTTCCATTTCACCTTACTTGAAGTTCTATTAGGTAGGCTCAAAAGGGATGGGAGGAGCACATAGTAATGGTCAGGGTACTTTCAGGAGGCCATTCAAGGCAAGAAGGGTTCAGCATAATCAGAAGTTTGTTTCATGCACTGCATAAATAAACATTATATCAAGGATACTAGGAGTTACTGCTCTTTCTCTGAGAGATGAGCAATATAGGCATGAAAATGGGTATAGCTGGACTAAATCTTTTGGTTTGAGATAGTGTATGCATAGCAGTGAACCCCAATAGTAATAAGTATGTTTTCATCAGGTATTGGTATCTGTTCACCATTTTCCACTAAAGGAACTAGTGCTCCTTGGGGACCAGGACTCAAGTGGGAAAAAGTGAATTACAATAATTTTTTCTGCCTCAAAATAAAGAGGTATGTTTAAAATGACAGGATCATATCACATGAACACACACCTCCATTTGGAGGCATTTTCACTGAATATATATGGAACAATTTGCATGTTACAATAAATATTTCTAATAGTATATCACAATCACCTAAATAAAATTGAAATCCACAAGTTTACATCCATGTAAATAAATAGCTGTAGTTTATAAGTCCACTGATTAATGAGACAAATAGCATTTCAATTTTTATAGTTAAGGAAACTGAAGCAAATTGAGGCATGAAAAAATTAACTAACTTTTCTTTTTTTAAACTAACTTTTCTATTGTCAAAAAGTAGTAAGTAATATTTTCAGGCTATTAACCCAAATCTGCCTGATTCCAGAGTCCAAGTCCTTAGTTGGCACATTCAGTTTCTTATTTCTGATCTTACGATTTCCAAAGCAAGTTCAGACCTCCTGGTGTGACTGTGGGCTTTCTCTGCAGGTCCAACAACCAGCCCAGTAGTTATAATTACATAATGGACAGTAGCTTTCATTATTAACTACGTCCCTCTCATCTTTCCTTGAAGCCTTCTTTAGTCTCCTACTCTTTGTACAAACTTCCCCACATGTGACAGAAACATTGTGGGTGAACATTCATGCTCATTTAGGTATTAGAATTGCTGTTTATGTGATTTTTGCTTTAAGAGTTCAGCTCAACAAAACCTTCTTTTGAGAGAACCCAATTAGCAGAAAGCAAATCCTCATGACACCATTCGCCTTTGGCTCGGAAAAAATAACCAGCCAGTGACTCAGAAGGAGGAACACATTTTACAACAGACCCTGAACAAGCTGCCACCCAAATTCAAGCTTTCCTTATGTCTTCCATGTTAGGACTTTCCTTTCTAATTACATTAAACCTTTGGCAGGTGGAAAATAAAATTCAAAATAAAATCGGACTGGCTCAACACAGGTTCACTCTTGAAATAGGGCAAATTAGATGTAGTCTTAGTTTATAATACCTTTTGACTGGGCGGCTTGCTAAGGCTTGGCTCCCATACAGCACAATAGCTCAAGGATTTGAAAAAACGTCTTTTAACTTGACCACGCAATCTTTCTAGCCACTATGTGACACAGCCCCATGTCCCTCTCCATGTCACAGGTTGGCTCTTCTCTGTGTTCTGCGTCCTGAAACCCTGAAATTCTAAGCTGAATACGTGAGAGAATTAGACATAGAGTTTGTTTCTGTTCGACTTCACATGGTCAAAATAAATCTACGAATGCAATCAGAATTATGGGTTTGGATGCCTAACATTAATGACGCAGGATCTCATGCCTTGTTTCATAACATTACAAAGTAGAGCCAGCCAAAACCACCAGGACCGGATTTAGAACATGTGGGATGTCAGATATTTACTAATCTATCAACTTCCTCTTCTTTCATCCCTCTTACATAATGGATCATCCTTGACAGGAGGAAAAATTATTGCCAAAAATAGAATCAAAACATTTCAGAATAAAGAGGACTAACAATTCTAGAGTGGGAGCAACTCTATGAGCTTTGTAGATTGAGTTCTTATGAATAGCAGAAGTGTATTTATTAATAAGCAATACTTTTGACCTTCAAGTAAAAAAGGAAAAGAGGAAATAATTATTATCAACAGTAACCCCCCCAATAAGTGCAAATCAAATGTAAACCACCTAGAACATAAAATGTTTCCATAGGATGCCCAATTCTAACAGGAGAGATGAGGACAATAGATGTGGACTTCTAAAAAAATAGGGTAGTAGAAACTTCTAGACTTTCATCTGGACCTGAATACTGGAAAGTACTTTAAGTAATCTACAAATTAAGGTGATATACTCTCTTCAATTTTTATGGGCAGGTTGGATATAAGAGACTTGGATGATGATTTCTATCTCTTTTGTGTATATTTATTACCTCAAAAGATGTCCTCATATACCAAAGAGGAATCTTTAGTGTGCAAGTTTTCCTCATATAAAAAAAAGTGCATTTCCTTAATTAGATGTTTCAGCCCCATTTCTACCACAGATGCCCCAGCCACCATCTTTATTATCACCAGTGAATGCTGAATGTTCACTGAATGACAAATAGTAAGTTGAACCAAAGCGTAGTAAAGGTGATGAAAAGACAAATTTCAGAGACTCAGAGAATTAGAATCAGAAAATTTTGAACTGTTAAGATTGCCCTTCTCTCTTCAAAAGCCATTACAAATCATGTAGTCTAAATCTTTCTTGCTATCATTTGCTTGTGATTCATCTAGAACTCACAGTACATCAACAATTCCTCTGCCAAATTCTCTGAGGAGGGGCTGGGGATATAGCTCAGTGGAATAAGCGCCTACCTGGCAAGTGCAAGATCCCGAGTTCGATCCCCAGTACCGCAAAAAAAAAAAAAAAATCTCTGAGGAATTCTTTTTTTTTTTTTTTCGGTACTGGGGATCAAACTCAGGACCCTGTGCTTGCTAGGCAGGCGCTTATTCCACTGAGCTATATCCCCAGCCCTCTCTGAGGAATTCTGATGGACGGTTTCTTTCCGGTTCAGATTGACCGCTTTCTCTGTGTTGCCCCTCACAGCCTTGATTCTTCTCATCTCTTGCGTACTGTCTTTGTATTGTACCACAGAGCACCGTGGAAGACCTACTTCAAGTTCAGACAACCACTCCCAATTGCTCCAGATGAAAACAGGTTTATTCTGAAGGTAAAAACTAGGTGTATGTGTGTATGTGTGTGTGAGTGTGTGTGCGTGTAAGGATGAGAGAGATGTTCCACTTGCTACAGCAGCAACAAAAAGCAGTTAACCTTTGATGTCGTTAGGCTTCCAAATTCTTAAGTCTCTTGACACTCATCTAGCAGAAATGTCTCCAGGATGCCCTCCTGTTTCTTTCTTCTTTGTGCAGTTTTCCTCATCTCTAGCTTCTTACTATTCTTTCTAACTGCTTTTTCCATCTCAAGATATCCACATATTCAAAATTTTTATTTTTGTTATAGAGAATAACTTATTTCTTTATTATTCTCCTATATCCACCAACTTATGCATTCTGGCACACATTTTAATAAACAGAAACCCCAAATGAGGTGATGATTATGTTAACCAACTAAATCTGTCCAATCTAAGAGAATGTAAATGAGATTCTAAAATAATCAGGTACTTGTGAGCATATATGTGTTCACACTAAACCACATTTATGGCTCCCCAACAAAACACACGTGCACACACACACACATGCATGCACACACACGCACGCACACACACACACACACCATTTTCCTTCCCCATGTGACAGAGCTGTCTTAGATTGGCCTACCCTTTAGTTGAAAAACACTCATAACTTTTATAGATAATCTTGCAAAAGAAAGAAAACTCTTCTGTAGTTCATGAGCAAAAATGAAATAGCAGATATTTTTTAAAATATGTAAAGAATAATCGCTCCTAATAAGAGAAACTAAGTTTAAATTATAAACCATGTTTTCACATACAAGTTTGACAAAGATCAAAAATATTTGGTAATATACTGTATTACTTTGGTGCAAGCTGTACTCTCACGCTACATTGGTGGAAGCACACAGTGATACACCTTCTGTAGAAGACAGTCATTGTCAGCATTACAAATGCTTGTTTATGCTGATCCTATAATTTACTCTTTTTTCTTTATTTTAAAGAGAATAATAAAAAATGACAATAGCAAAATACCAACAACATAGACAAAAACAAACACAGCAAAAACAATCAAAATGATACAGAATTTCAGAAAACAATTATAGGAGTTCACAGTAGCTGTTACATTACACATTGTTATCTTCAACACAGTTACTCAAATTATCAGATGTAAGAATGCAAGAATGTTCAAATCATTAAAGAGGATAAATATTAAAACAAAAAACCATTAGAAATGATCTAGAGTTTAACTAGACAAAGTGGTAGGAATTCACCAATTGTTGTTATATTGCATATTGTTGTCTTCAAATTAGCTGTTCAGATTATCAGATGTAAAAATGCAAAACTGGTAAAAAAGAAAAAAATAGGCATTAACTCTTCCTTTCAATAAAGCAATAGACTTCAGCAGTACAGTTATTCCAGCTATCCTTCTATATACGTATATATTTTCTCTTCTTTCTTTCTTTCTTCCTTCCTTCCTTCCTTCCTTCCTTCCTTCCTTCCTTTCTTTCTTCCTTCCTTCCTTCCTTCCTTCCTTCCTTCCTTCCTTCCTCTCCTTTCTCTCATCCCAGTCATTCCTACCTTTGAGCAATTTCTTTCCCTTTCATAATATCTATTGTATGTTTCAGGTTATATTTACTCTTTCAGGTTCTTACACAGGGAGACAATACGATGTTTACACATGTGGATCTTATTTACTTCACTTAAGAATATTAGGAGTATATCTTGCAGATATACTCACAGATAGGTATAATTACTTATATGTATGAATGATTAGTACTATAATGTTATAAAGCAAAACTAAAAAGAAACAACTAAAGCCTCTACTAATAAAAGCTAATCAGTTAAACAAATCATGGGAAATTTAAATGACATAAAATGAGTTAAGTATTTAAAGGAATAGGTTTCAAGACATGCACTGAAATGGAAAGGTGTTCTACAGAGGCTTTTCAGTAAAAAAGTACCAAATTGAATATAATTGTAATTTGTTGAAAACATACATAAAAGAAAGTTTTGACAGAGTACTGTACATGGACAGACATGTAAAGAAATTAATAATAGTGATGATCTTGTGAAGGAGAGTCAGGAAACTCCCATTTTTACTATTTAGAGTTATTAGAATTAGACAGCATTTGTATCATCTATCTCTATCTGTCTATACCTATCACCTATCTATCATCTCTCTAGCTAGCTAGCTATCAAGAACCGTGACTCAGCTGTGGCCTGGTTGTCATGGAAGCAATCTGTTTATCTCACTGCTACCACAGTTATTTTGTGTTGAGAATGTTTCACCATTGCGCTCAATATATTATCGTCAACCATCCAAAGGAAAGGTGATTACGCAAATAACAAAAAACTTGGTACGAATGAATTAGGACAATTAACACCAGTACAAATTGCCCAATTGTTTGAAACAGACTCTGATATTTTTGTGGTAGAGATCCTCATGTAACCAGATAAAAATTTCATAAAAGCACTCAACAAAAACACTAAAACATCTTTCCAAAGCTTGATATTCAAGAAAAGTTACTAGTCCTTAGCATACAATCAGAGTAGTTTTCAATATGTCTTGAAATGACACTGCTTAAAAGTGCTGAAGAGTTCAGGACTAACCAGTCAGACGCAATAGGAAACCAGCGCTATAACACACATAAATCCCGGGGATCAAAACGGTTATTGAAGTCTAAGAGGAATATTGAAAAAATGTTGGGGAGACCCATGTTACAGATCCAGTGAGATCAAGACAGTGCAAACTAGGAGCAAAAATGGATGTGAGGCGGAGGAGAATGTGGGAAACACACTGTTACTCTCAGGACACCCAAGGCGGGACTTCCTCTCAACTGGTCTCTTTAGCTGATAATTACTCATCACCAAAGATATTGTTCTGTTGTTGTTATTTCCTTTAACTCTCCCAGAAGTCCCTGAGCTCATTCCCCTTCTCAACAGAAAACCTCAGGAGAAGTATGTAAATTCATATTAGCCTTCTTTTATTCAAACTTTTTCTGAAAATCTCCATTAACTTTTCATCAAGTCTGAGAGTTTCCACCTGTATTTTTCTTAATGCTTCAAATTCCCTATAAACATGGCTCCCTTTTTTTAATGGTACCATAGTGTCTAAGATAGAAAATCTTTTGAAACTTAATGACTCAACATAAAGATGTCCTGTTACTAAGAAAATACACATTTTTGAAAACATTATGTACTATATATCTTCACTGAGAAGCAAGGAAAATTTACTCCTTCCATGGCAAACATTGGAAAAAACTCTTAAAATTTAATAATCCTGGCAGTGTTCTAACATCTCAATATTTTATATGATATAGGAAAAGTAAAACCTTTGCCTGACAATATTGTATTTTAATGTTTGACTTTATCTTTTTGTGGAGATGCTTGGTGTGGTCCTTTAGAAGTAGTAAGTGGTGTTAGTTGTTAGCACATCCACTATGGAAGGGTTAGTCCGTGCACATGAGAACTGGAACGTTTTACCGGACTCTGGAGCGGAATGTCCGACGTCTCCAGAGATTTCTTACCTGGTGTTTCCTAGGAACTGTGACCCCATCACTCCTCCTTTAAAACTAACTCCTCCTCCTGTCCCCCATTTCTCCAGAACTAGCATCTGCTTTGTGATGCAGGCCTGAAACTCTGCTCTTACTTTTTACTCTTTCTTCTCCTCCCTGATAAATGAAGGAGACCATCAGTTTTTTAAGAAAAGTATAGCACACACACACACACACACACACACACACACCATCTCTGTGTTCTCTCATTTATATGTTTATGATGAGGCTATCAGCTTTCAGTCTTATGAACTGTTTAGTTCCTCTACCAGCCTCTGGTCTTGCCCTCTTGGAAAACATACAATTATTAATTTTTCTGCATTTCAAATCTCTCTTCATAACTCTTCAATCAAAAATCTCTGATGCAAATTTTCATCAGAGATGAAAATTTTAGCACATTTAACTAAAGCTCCTCTAAGCTCGAAAACTTGTTTTATAGTTCTTTTAAATACTACAGACACCCTTTCCTGTCTCTGGCCTGTTACATTCCTGCTGAATTGTCTGTTCCTCAACACTCAGATATTAGCTCAGATTTGACATCTCAAAAGGCTTTGACAGTTTCTTCCTTTCCTTTCATCTCTACCGTAGTGATTCAAGGCATCAATGTCTTACCCATGGGTTCCTTTAACCACCGATGTTTGTATCCACATCATTCTAGGTATTATTCATGTTACAACTTTCCTTTTCCTATACTGAGGCCTTCAGTAACAATAAACAAGTCAAATACAGAGAACAGCTCCAAACCCAGCTGAGTCCTTGTACACAATAACAACTCAGTAAGTATTTGATGAATGATTATGTGAATGAATGGATGAATTTTTATGATTCATATTGTCAAGTTAAAATAAATATTATGAGATAAGTCCATGTCTCACTGAGCACCTTTGGCAGTAAGAAACCCAGAGGGAAAACCTCCTTGCTGACAACCACAATCTTGATGGATACCTGACTGAGGGAAATACCTGTTCACTCTTGTAAAAGGCTATAGGAAAGTCCAGTGGCTCCTAGGTTCATTCCTGGTGTCTTTCCCCATTATTTCTGGAAAAGTAATGCCACAGGTCCGTGTGCAGTGAAAAGAGGGCAGTAAGAGCATCAACTGTCAGAAGACTGTTTCCAAAAAGGCAAAGAAGGATAAATGGCCATTTATCTCCTTCGTCTGTTGTTTTGCTTGTTCATTCATTCATTTCTTCATTCCAAGAGTCACTATTCAAACACACACAGATACACACACACACAGAGATACACACACACATCCTCACAAATACACACAAATTGCCATTTGCGGCCCCTCGTTACAGAGAAGTAAGACAAGTACACAAAGAGGCTGTATTTTACAATCATCCAAGGTGCGTTCTTGGTTGTATTAAATATTCATGAGCCAGTGTCTTTCCATTGAGTACTTAGGTCTATTTAATTTTCTTGGTGTTATTTTTCTACCCCAAGTTAAAATGAGACCTTTGCCAAAGATAAAAAGGATTTATAATGCAGATGTATACAGCACAGAACCCTGGAAACAGGTATCCTCAACCCACTCTACTGACACAAGATTAGAAAGACACTTCTGGGCTCAGAAACATTTTTAGCCTCTGTCCATTTCATTTGGCATCAGGGAAAGGAAAACGATAGGAAAGAAAGAGTTGGCAACCACGGTATAAATTATTTGCTTCTAAGGGCTGATTCATCCCTAAAGAGAAAAAGAATTAGCCTCAGGCCAGGGTGACTAGGGGGACATCAAGTTTATTGACACTACTCATTGGAGGAAAGACTGAAAAGGACCAGGAATGTGTCTGGCTCCTCATTTTCCTAGGGCAGCAGCAAAAGCCCCTAAAAGTGGCACTGATAATCAGATGATATACTGTCAGACAATGATGTGTGTGGCTTTCCTCTCCTCCCCCAGCTATTAAAGCTGTATTCAGTGGGAGACACATAGTAATTTGTTGAAAATCATGATTTGCTAAGAAACTCTCATGAAATCCCAAGAGTCCATTATATTAACAAAAGTGACAAGAAAATAAATGTTTTTGACAAGGGAGTGCTCCTATCCCAGGAAGATGGTTGAAACATCGATGATTATTCAGGGAATCAAACTTATTTAAACACACTGTCTCTGATACTTAATGAATGTTATAGTGTGGCTTTTTGTGGCTAATAAAACTTGGTTTACATTCCACCTCGTGCCTGCTCTGCTTTGCCTCCCTGGGCTCACTTAAAGTGCATTAAGAAGCAGCAAACAAGATCAGGACGATTGGCTGCAAAACTTAAATAATTCATTTATGCACCACTGCTTTCAGACTGTTTTTACAAATGCTGTAATGAGACAAGCTGTGAAATGTTTTACATGGGGAAAGGCAACCAAATCACTGAAAGAAAAGCCCCCTTCCATGCCCTCTTTCTTGAGATTCAGGACAAAAGCCATCGAGGAAAGCATCTGGGATTTCAATGTCTCTTACAGGAACATTTGTGCATGCACCTATTCCTCCCGTACCTACAGTGCCAAATAGATACCATTTTTACCTTTCCACTAATTAGAATTAAAGCCATGTAGGTTTTGAAAGATTTAAGCCCTGATTTAATTTATAAAATTGATCTAAACCTAATTGAATTCACAAAGGTACTTTGGTGGGAGAATTTAAAAAATTAAAGTTCATCTGCATAAATAATCACACAAAAATTGAATAAATATTATGAAATTCAAAAAATGACAAGCACTGGAACTGTTAGATAATAAATCATATCATAAAGCAGGGGCACATAAGCATGGCACTAGCCAAAGAGAAAACAGACTCTGTGAAAAGAACTAAGCCTGTAAACATGTGAGGAATATTTGTATATTCATCACAGAATAAAAGCTGCACTATAAAACAGTGAGAAAAAAATAATTATATTTTTAAAAAGTGAGTATACTATCTGATTGCTTACTTGACAAGGAACTTGCATTTACAAAATTAATTGAAATTGCAAATCACAAGTAATACTATAAAATATCTAGCAAAAATATAAGTGAACATTTATATAATACTTTGGGAGGAGAGGATAAATTTCTATGCATAGCATGAAAGAAATAAACCATAAATAAGGAGAATATTAGGTGTTATTACTAAGAGATATAAAAATGAATGTGAATACAAAAAATTAATAAAATTAAAAAAGCAAAGTTAAAAATTTAACAAGATATTTAAATTACAGGAAAGGGTGTTAGTATTCTCTGAAAGTTATCAGAGTCAAAACAGAATCACTTTGTCATCCTCTAGCCAAAAAATAAATAAACAAAGCTCAGAGCTTATGAGGGAAGGGATCTCACTCACATATGCCTGAAAACAAGAAGTATTCACAAAAGAGTCTATCAGAATCAAGGTTACACAATGGGCACTGCAGCGTTATACAGAAAATACTTCTGCAGTGATATCTGCCAAGCAACTACTTGGTTAACTTTGGACTAACACCACTCTTGTCACTGACAGCTGCAGAGCTGGATTATTGTTGCAAACTGTCATCTGCACTCCATGTCATTTCACCATTAAAGTTCTTCACTTGCCTCGACTTCATTGCATAGGCGGCTAACTTTCTGTGGCATACGTATTCCCACTGCCATGTTCTTCTAGTCCCAAATAAATATTATCATTCTTTGTGGAATCTTTTTGATTGTTCTTAAGCTGACAAGTCCTTCTACATAGTTTTCTTATAGATCAAAGATAATCATTTATTTATTTATTTATTTATTTTTTGCGGTACTGGGGATCGAACTCAGGACCCTGCGCTTGCTAGGCAAGCGCTTATTCCACTGAGCTATATCCCCAGCCCAAAGATAATCATTTAAAAAAACAAGAAAAGGTCATGAATAGAGAAGACAAAAACTATCATATGCATTGAATAGCGTGTGCTTTTGTTCACTTTTTTGTTTTTACTTGTCAAAACAACTATTGATTACTAACATGGATGAAAGTATAGGAAAAAGTCATCTTTGAAAGTATTAGTTGGCTCAGTTCTTCTACGGAAAAAAGTAAGATAAAATTTCATAACAAAATGAAGGGAGAATAACAAGAGTTAATACATGGCATATTGCTAATTTTAAAGTAATTATTCTGAGTACAAAATATGGGCATTAAAATTTCTGTCATCGATATTAGCACAAACTTTCATTTTCAATGAGATAAGAGATACTAAAAGTATAACTGACTCACATTTCCCCCCCTCCCCTTCAGTTCTTTCCCCGTTCCCCCATCTTAGAGCTTTTTTCCTTTTAAACAATTTCTTCCCATTTCACTGTATCTATTGTACATTTTAGACCTTATTTACTTTTTCAGTTTCTCACACTAAGGATACAATACAATTTTTACACATGTGAGCCTCATTTATTTCACTTTTGGATATGGTCTCAAGTTGCATCTGTTTACCTATAAAATTTTCAAGTTTATCTTTATGGCTGAGTAGTGCTCCGTTGCATAAAAATACCACATCTTTTTATCCATTCATGGGTTGATGGGCATTTGGGTTGATTCCAAGATTTAGCTATTACAAATTGTACTACTATAAAAATGGGTGCACATACATCACTGAGAGGAAATATTTTTGAATGGCTGTATGCTTCAAATATTTTAAAATAAATTTCAAGCCAGAAATTGCTCTTCTAGGAATTTATGTAAGAAACGAACACAAATTTATGAAATATTTATAAAACAGTTTATAACATAATTATGTATAGTGGTTAGCCTCCAGAAAAATACCATTTGCTGAAAAGAGAGTATTTACATATTAGCTAAAATGATGTAGCTCTTAATAATTACTGGGAGAAATACTTATACAAGGGAAGGGACATGTAGGAGACTAAGTTATATCTAACACATAAGGACACAGAAAAGATGAAAATAAAATGAAGGGAAAGTTACATGTTGATAATGTCCAAATTACCAGAAAGATGAAAGAATTTGTATGTACTTATTAAAAGAACTTCAAAGTATATTAAAAATTGACTAAACAAAAAAAAAAGTGACTAAACATATCAAATTATAACTCAGTTACCTATTAGATTGTTTATAACATACAACTTTCGGTTTAAAATTTATCAAGGAGACAAAAATTAATAAATATGCAGAATTCTCTACAATGCAATTAACAAATATAATCAAATAGACTAAAGTGGAAAAGTCACCCATCCTCTCAACTACTCCAGTCCGCAGGATCACATGTTGTCAAGTAACATAGGACATGTAGGAAAATTAGCCACTTAATTGTCTTTAAAGCAAATCTAAATAATTTTTAAAAGGCGAGACATCATAGAAAGTGTATTTTCTACACAGTGTAGTACAGTTATTATTAATAAAAATATCACTATGTAATAACCATATATTTTTAAATTAAGAAAATATCTTTACATAATTTATGAATAAATATTACATAGGAAATAATATAGTACTCACAACTAAGGAAGTACTACTTATAAAAACAAAAAGATGTAGCTAAAGAGTACTTAAAGGGAAATACATAACTGTTAATACTTGCCTTAAGAAATAAGAAAGGTTTGGAATTGGGATTAATTACCCAGTTTTAAAAGTTAGAAACCAAAGAAATTACACCTACAGGAAACACAGAACTGATAAAAATGTGGAGGCAGAGATGAATGGAGAAAAGATCCTATAGCAAGAAATTAATAGATTTCTTAAAAACTTATTGTGATCAGCCAGGACAGAGAACCTTAACAAAGATGCAACAGAGATTTCAAAAGATGGTCAAGGAATGTTAGGGACAACTTTTGCCAATAAATTTTAAAATCCGGCAAAATGAACAAAGTTGAAGAAAATATAAATTATTAAGTACATTTTGAGAGAAAATATAAATGATTCTATAATTTTAACCAGCTAAAAATACTTTTATGAAGAAAACAGTGGCTCCACCTTCTATTTTTCTGGAAAGACAATTGTGAATATTTACATAATCCCTTCAGAAAGCAGAAAATGAGAAAATGTTTCCAACTGCTTTTATGAGGCTATAATAATAGGCCTCAAATTAGAAATTTACAGCCTAATTTCATTCATGAATATAGATGTGAGAAATATACAAATTAGGCAGGAAAATCTAGGAATATATAAAAATAACCAAATTGATTTAACAGTTATCCTGAAAGATGGACTTTAAAATGTCCACAATCTGATTTAGCACATTAACATATTAAAAGAGCAAAACTAAATGGGAAAGAATAGAGTTTGATAAAATCCAATGTTCATTTACAATAAAAAAACCCTTGACAACTAAAAAATACAAGGCATTATGAAGGGTAATTATAAAGAAAACTAGAAACAAACATCTTTTAGTGGTGAAAATTTACAATAATTTTTAAATCAAAATCATACCAATGATGTCTATCATCACCACCTTTTTCACCTTTATAGTCATAATTTTAGCCAGCACAACAAGGCAAGATAAAGACAAAATGGTAGTAATTGCAAAGAAAGAAATAAACTACTATGATTTGTACACAACAGGGTAACGTATTAAATTCCAAAATAATCTCTAGGAAAAACATTAGCATCAGTAACAGAATGCATTAGATCTGCCAAACATAAAATAAAGAAATGAAATTTGATTATATTTTTAGATATTGACTGTATACTTTTAGAAGAAAATATTTAAGGAATGTATGCCATATGTAATTGCAAATAAGCAAGAATCTGTGAATAATATTTAAAATATATACAAGACTTGTGAAGAAAATTAATTTTACTGAAAAGCACTGAAGAATCTTCTAATACATTAAGCAAATACCTTGTTCATAGAGAGGATCAATCAATTTCATGAAAATATCAACCGTAAAATTCATTTACGGAGTTGATGCAATTTTCATCAAAATTCTAATAATTGCATGTAGTATCTGTGCATAATTTGGCAGGATAGTTCTAGAGTAAAGCGCAACAAATGACTACTGGATAAAATAAGACAAAGTGTTGAGATGGAAAAGAACCTAACTTATAAAGAGTTAAGACTCAAGCAAAAAAAGACAGAGGCCTGGAAGGGTTTGACTTGTGTAAGGCATCCTGACATAGGACAGAAGAGTAGTGAAGAATGTACAGGCTTCAACAAATGGTGAAGCAACAGTTTCTTACACATATGGGGAAAAAATAAAACCAGGCTCCTAATTCACACAGCACATAGAAATGACCTAAATATACCAAGAACATAAAAGAAAAGATGAAATGTAAAGCTATGAGAGCAAGTCCATAGGGGACTCTCTTTTCATCTTAGGGTGGGAAGACACAAACCCAGACAAAATAGGCTAAAATTAAGGTTTTTTGCTATGTTAAAAGTAAGACTTCTGCTCCTCCACCTCTCAAACAAAGAATAAACTACAAGAAGCTCAACTGCCGAAAATATCTAAGAAGAGTAAGAGACAAGTACAACGGTACAAGGAACTGTTTGCTGCATATATAATTGCAAAGGATGCTTACCTTGGGCCTAGGGTTTATAGGAGTTCTTTAAAAGGAGGAGGGAAGAAGAGGAAATGGAGGAATGAAAGGGGAAAGGAAAAGGGCAAAGAAAGAGAAGGCGAGGATAAAGGAAAGGGAGTGCGGGAAAGAGGAAGAGGAGGAGAGAATCAGGAGAGAGGAGAGAAGACAAAAACGGTCAAAAGTCATGAATACACATTGCATTCAGCAGAGGTAAAGCGAACAAATAAAGAATACTTAATGTCCTTATTAATCAAAAAGATTAAATTACATATTAGCTTAACATTTTGGATTAACTAGATCAACCAAAAGGAAACTTATGATAGTACTACGTGTTGTGATAATGTGAAGCTGTAGGACCCCTCCACCCTTCTGAGAAGAATGCAAATTAGAACAACCATTTGAAATACTATTCTTTGTAAAATTCATAATATACGCACACTAAGATTAAACAATTTCAAGCTTATCCCACTACTACATGTGTCAGGAGGCAAAATAAACGTAGTACAATTGTTCATCATAACACAATTTGAAAAGAACTTTGATGGCCAACAACAACAGAGAGAGATTATGTATATTGGTATGTGAAGAGATATTGCCTGGTTACTTGTACCCTACCTCCTGTCTTCCATCAATTGAAGAATTCCCTTAGGAGAACAAGCGTTTCATCCACTAGTCAGCAGTGCTTATGCCTTGACCGAACTTAACTTCAGAGAAAACAGAGATACAAAGGCAAGTGGTACATTCTGGGAAGAGATCTTGTGTGCTCAAGGTAAGCTGGCACACACAGGAATATCCACTGTAGGTACCCTTGAAATCAGAGTTAGGTTAGGGATACTATGCAAGACCTCAGAGGTACACTAATATTAAAGAATATGAAGATTTTTTTGAGTCAGTAGAGTTTGTTTAAAAAGTGTAATAAGTAACGGTATGCTGGGGATATCTGGGGAGAGAAAAATGAATATGTGATATGAAATGATCAAGAAAAAGAAGATTGAGGGAAAACTATAGAGTTAAATTTGCAGGAGATTTCTGTGAAACATTACCAAACTGTATGCAATCATCTGGTAATTGAAAATATTGTTTGCAACTCAGGGGAAAGACTCAGATTGAGATAACCATAAGGGGCAGGTGAACCTATGGAAGAAGATGAGATCACCTGGTTCCTCAGGTATGGAACAAAAAGAGAAAACCACAAACCAAGCTCTCTAGAGCACTGGTGTTTTAAGGGTGATAATGGAAGACTAACAAACCAAGGAGATGGGTGGAGATGATCACATAGTCAAAGAAACAGGTATAATGGACCTAAGATCTGGGAGAAGGGATTTTCATGAAAGCACACTCAGTAGGATCACATGCTAAAGAGAAGCCATGACATTGAGGGTATAAAAGCAGAAATTATATTGTACATGTGAGTACTAACAGGTAACTTTGCTAACAATAATTTTAGGGAAAGGCTTGGGATAAAAGCCAGTAGGGAGTACAGTGAATTGTAAATGAATTAGGGGAGTCCTTGCTACAGTTGCACTGTGACTGAGAGACAAACCAGAAGGTTCCGGGGACAGCACCATTTGTTCCAGCAATAATTTAAGAGGCCCTGGCTTAGTGCAGCAGCAGCGTTGTAAGGAGTGGGTGGACTGTCAGGTTTTGAGGGGCACTACCTATTTGAGTTGGAAACCAAGCACTTGATGACTGATGAGATTTTAGGGTATGGGACTCAACGGAACCAGGGAAAGAGACAAGTTAAAGATGTCTTTGAAGATACTATCTAGTTTGGGAAGTCAGGAGTAGATGAAGCATCAAACTGTCTTACAATACATGAAATAGAACACATGGGGGAAGATACGAATGCTGCATCAAGCACGGGATCTATGACATGCTGCTGGTATGTGACGTCCTCTTACAAGTATCTAGAAGCCTCTTAGGTTCATGAGAACCTGTGAAAGAGATAGAGGGACTAATACAGATTTGTGATTTATTTACCTACAGACAGGTAAAGTTATATATGCAAAATAGCATATAATGCTTTCCCAACAGGCAAATACACAGAGCTCCAACAAAAAGAACTGTGAGATAAAAGAATCCAGGCCTCAGCACAGCAGTGAAAGCACCAGGGGAGGAACAGTTACTGAAAGGAAGGAGTCCAATTCTTTCAGATGAGATGCTCCTCTTCTCACATGAGAAAAGGACGGAAAGGCTCTGTCTTCTTTCAACCCAGAAGGAAAGGGTATGCAAGGGAAGTAGAAAATCTGTGCCTTGAAAATCCGTCTATGGATCCTACAGCCACAGCTATAAATGAACTGTGAGGCAGGAGAGACTCCATTCTGTAAACAAGAACACAGTTCTCAGACAGAAAAGACTTGCGTTTGGCTCTGAAATCGAAATCCATGGTTAGATAAATTACATGCTTCCCCTCATCCAGGCTATCTGGCTTTCTCTCCTTTTTCATGGTGCGTCTGATGAGGGCTGTACATCAAATGTCTTTTATGCCCTACTCCCGCTGATATTACCATTCCTGATACCTATTTTAATTTTCCACTGCTCTTGTTGAAAACAGATGAGAAAATGAATTCTGAGCTCTGCTTTGAGAACAGGAAATACAGATCTGATTAACTTTGTTGAACCAGGTGTGAGATTCGTGTTGATGGAGTCTCTCAGTCTGCTTGGGCTGCCATAAGAAAATATCACAGACTGGCTGGTTTAAACAACAGAGAATTATTTTCTCACAGTTTTGGACATGGGGAAGTTGAAGACTATGGTTTGGAAAGCCAGTTTCTGATAAGGATTTGACTTCTGGTTTGTATATGTTCATCTTTTTGGTGAGTCTTTACCTGACCTTTCTTCTGTGGCACATGGGAAGGGGCGTGTGAAGACCAACTGCCATCAGACGTTTCCCCTTCTAAGGAAACTACTACTGTCTCATCAGGGCCTTAACCTGAGGGCCTGATTTAATCTTCATTAGTTCTACAGGGTCTTGTCTCTAATCCAGTCTTGTTGAGGATAAGCCTTCAACATACGAATTTAGGGTGGACACAGGGTAACCTATTGAAAAGCTCATTTTACAGGGTTAGTTTCAGGTAGGACAATCTAGCATCTCATGGTCATGGGTTTTCTTTAAAAGCTATAAGCTTTCAAAAGGACTCTGGAACATCCCATAGGGGCCTAGATCTTCTGTCTGACTTTTTTTGATATTTGAGAACAACAGCCTTTGTAAACACTAAAATTACAACAATCGCTGGGCATGGTGGCATATGCCTATAATCGCTGTACTCGGAAGGCTGAGGCAGGAGGATCATGGCAAGTTCAAGACAACCCTAGGCTACAAAGTGAAGTCAAGTCCAGCCTGAACTGCAGAGCAAGAATGTATCTCAAAAACACACAAAAAATTACAACAATATCTCAATTTTTCAGTTAATGTGAAGAAATGTTTGTTATTTACTCTTGTAAATAATTAATTTGTGCTATAAGTTTATATAGGGCTGAGCATTTCTCAATCATGGAGAGCCCTAATATAGAACATTTGTAGATAATATTTACATGGGAAGGATGCAAAAGCATCAACTTAAACTTATTTAATCTTCATCAGTTCTGTAGGGTCTTGACTCTAATCCAGTCTTGTTGAGGGTAAGCCTTCCACATACGAATTGAGGGTAGACACAATTTAGCCTAGAGAAAAGCTCATTTGACAGGGATAGTCTGAGGCGAGACATAAAGTCACTTGAAAATTGAACATGCCTGAGTGTGAAGAACCATCTGGATGGGCTTTTAGAGCTTATGGCTTATCTCTTGCATGAGAAGGTTGGGGCCATAGAACTGTGACTGTGATGGGAAGTTCACACAGGAGGGCTGTTATCAACCATGGCAGTAACCCTGGCTTTGTCTCATGAATTCTGGCCTAGTGCAGCCCTTCAGTGCTTGTGAGTAACTGCAGGAAGAGGAGGGAAGGCACAAAAGCTGAAAGATGCAGACAACTGTGGGGATATTACAAGCTTTCACTTGTGCTCTAACAATAAATACGAAAGCACCAGTGGGAAGAGAATTCTCTTTTCACCTCCATGCAACAGTAGGAGAAGTATAACCTGGTAAGGTCGTACTAGTACTGCTGAGCTAACGAGACAAAAGCAGGAATATAGCCACAGCCAGTAATGCGAGGCAGTAGTGAGGGTCAAGAGCAAAGAGAGGAGACACAGGCCACAGGAAGCAGCTATGAGGGGTAGACAGAGGTCCTTGGGAGTATTTGGGAGAGATCTCAGGAAGCCTTGGAGTGACAGAGGATTTATATGGTAGGGGCCTCCCTAGAAGCCTATGTGTGTGAGATTGTGACACGCAGATTTTAGCTGCCTTCTTTAGGGTTTAAGGGCAGGGCTTACTTATGGACTTGAGCATCTCTAATAGCAATGTCGTGTCAGGTCTAGAGCATAGGTCTCCAGGAGGTGGGTTCCTCTGGTTAACTGTCTGCTACAATGCCTAAAATGCATATCACATAGAAACAACATCAAGACTACAGAAGATACCCTTTAGATGACATGATGTAACTAGTGGTAGGTAGATTTCAACTCATGAAGACCATTGAAGGAGAGGAGGCTGTGATTAATTGCTGAAAAATGGGGAGGTCTTGCTATCTATAAGAATGCACTGGCCTGATACAAGTTATTCTCCTGAGACTCATCCATGTACAAAGGTAAAGTTTGTTCTTTCTCTCTTGGGGTAATTTCCATCTTCCTCCCCTACCCATAACACATACAGGAGCTGTAGTTTAAGATAATCTGTTCTTTCAATCTCAAATTTTATTTTCATCTTATCTTCAGTTCACTTGGATGCTAATGTTAGGATGAGGGTATATATACAAAGATATATATAATAGATCTTGAATATCTTGAATATGTATGTGTATATATATATATATATATATATATATATATATATTCAAGAAGGGAGGATGTGGATTTATAGTATGATGCCCCACAGCGCCAGTATCTGACCACCACCTTTCCTACACTGATGGAAGAATATACTTTCATGCTGATAAAACACTGGCTAAACCTTTCAGGTCAGTGTTCGATTTGAATTCCAGTGTGGGAAAACACACAGAGCTGGCCCCCTTGGGTTTTTCCTGAGTGGGAGAGGGAAAATACAATAGAAAATAAACATATAGACATGTCTCAGTGCACCGGTCTAAAAATGGTCCTGGCTGGCGCACAATCTGAATGCTGCATCAGCTGCTTTTCCTCAACTTTTTGCCCTTTTCCCAACACGCATATATTTATAACCTGGGTTCCCCAAACAGATTACTCTGTGTTTCCGCCATCTGGTTTATGGATTTTTTAAAACATGCTACAGGCTGCCAAACGGTAAAGCTAGTAGGATTCTTGTTTGAGGAAAGCAGCTCTGGCAGAGAGCTGTACAATAACAGCACATTAGCTACTTGGAAGCAGTAGCTCAGCTCCGGAGACTTCAGCAATGTTGGGAGAGTTTAGGAAAGGCTTACCGTGCGGGATGCAGCCAGACTCTGTCCTAAAGTTTGGGCAGAGCATTGAAATGTTATCTTCCATAAATATGGAAAGAATTTTACCAAAAAGTTAAAGATAAAATGTTACTTTATTTTTACCTTCATTTTACGAATCTCCACTATAGAAAAAATAAAAATGTGGTTTCATTTATGTGGAGGCCTAGCCCGTGTGCCTTCGTTGCTTCTATTTTGAACAGAAAATAGAATCAAGACAATGTTAAGACAGGCAACCCTTGTTCAGTAGAAAGTGCATTAAAGTTTGAGAACAGCAGAATTGTTAAGTGAGTCCTATTAGACTATTCAATTCCATTATAAATGTCAGAGATACATTCTACAAGAAGAGCCGGTCAGAATGTTGAAAATGTCCTCGGAACCTCATTTACAGGAACAAATCCTATCTGTCAGAAAAATACTATGATTCAAGACGTGACTAAAAGCATTCTGTACTGAGGTCACAAGACAGCAGACAGAAATACAGGAGCTAAGCGATTGTGGCATTCTCCTCTGCCGCTACCTGACACACGCATTTCTACTAATGCTAAGGAAGCAAACCCTAGTGGCCAGAACTCATGGGTGTTTTCATTTGTTCTAATAAGATTCCAACTACCTTACAGTTTCTGAATTTATAGTCTAGGTAATTTGGGGGTGGGGGTATGGTACAGTGCCCTTTTCATAGGCTTTTACATGAATGCTTCTAGATTTCTTTATCTATGGCTTTATACTAGAGGATCAAAGAGGACGGTGTCTAATGCAATGCCCAAAGGGTGCATTCTCTGTGTTACTGGGGAGTTCTGCTCTGGGATTTTCAGAAACAGGTGATAGTAAATATTTTTGTGGCATTTCTTGGGCAATGGATTGTGCTATTTGTGATTGCTGAATTCTTAACCCCATTTAGTGGATAGCATGTGTCTGACTTAGGGCTGTTAGTATATTAATGGATATGTTCTGAGTTTAGAAATTTTTTGAGTACTGACTAAATGAATTCATTCAGTCACTCATCCATCCATTTATTTATTTGCTAATAGAGATATCAGACACAAAATAACTTCCCCAAAGCTATCCATAGTATCAGGAACAGCGCTGAATGATTCTAAAACGTAACCCTAGTACACATAATCTGTCATTTAATTCCTACTCCTTTGACCAAAGGAATTATTATCCTCACCTTTCACATGTGGAAACAGATTCAAGAGACATGTCTGAATTTAAACTCACAGTTCTCTGATGTAAAAAAAATGTCATTTCCATTAAAACACTGAGGTAACTCAGAAATATTAAGAATAAAGTAATCAAATTATGACGATAGACTGGGATACCTAAATTTTGTAACCTTAGGAGTATGCGCCCTCTAGTATGAACATCGGTCTAAATTTGTGAATTCCTTGATATAAGAAATATGGAAGGTACCTGCTTTCCTTAGAAACAAGGAGACCTATACTATTTGAAATAATTTTCCAACTGTTAGCAACCTCTTGATAGCATATTTACTGACAGGTGGAGATCTTCCTGACATTAGTTTTATGTATGAAATCTACCATCATGGGATCCATCATGGCCTAACCAAACTTGGAGAGCAATGTAAGATTGGAAAGAAGTGGCCAAATGAAAATCTCTGCTAGTGACTAGGCTCATACACAAGTGAGATATAGGGGATGAAACATTTTTTCTTCTTTTCCTCCTGTCCTCACACTGGCCAACTGCAGCCCCCATGTAGTAGGTAGAAAAAAAATTCAGCAGACAGAAAAAAAAAAAGGAAGAGAGGTGAAAGGCTTGTAAGTATAAAACACAATAGGAAAACATACAAAACATGATTTTTATTCAATTGAGAAAGACAGAATAAAAGAAAGCCATCAAAAATGGCGGGAATATTATACCATATTTATTTAATGAATTTGAAGTCATGCGCATGGGAAATTTTGACCCTAGTATGTGACGTAGGCACATTATTTCACAAAATATAAAGGGCTTCTTATGGGTAAGCACGGCGTATCAAGAGACCTCCAGAGCAACTGGAAACAACATTCAGATGCAGTACCCTGGTACCCTAAAATCAACAGTTTGCTTGTAATTTGCTTTGGCTAAATCCTCAATGATGTCTCATAGAGGTCAGTTTAAATTCTTGGCTGAACTTGATGTCTCTAGAGTACTAACAGGGTGAATTGTTTTATCAATAACATCACATCCTTTCCCTCATTCTTAGACATGGAACCAAGATTGGGTTTCCATCATATTGAGAAAAAGCAAAGTGAGCTAAGCAGAAGTTCTGTGAGACCTTTAGTAAGCAAACTTATTGAGCATTTGGTGTACTATCAGAAAATGAAATTGCGGGGAACCACTTGCAGGCAGAATCCATGAGCATTTCCCTCACACCCCACTCCAAGCTCTTCTGTGTATTTTGGATAGAATAAACCAAGAACGCACTGCAGAACTTGCGTTGAAGATATTAGCCTTTGTCAACGTGGTTATCAAAGGACTGTGTTGTTCCTCAGGTGGGGAAGAACCCATACCATAAAGAATGCTCACTTGCCACTGTTAAATGAACAAGAAATAATCTCTTATTGTGTTTTAGTCATTCTGCATTTCAGGTTTCATTTGCTTCGACAACTATAGTCCTGAGTTGCTAAAGACAATTTCATTTTAAAGTTTGGACAGGACCTGTACATAGAAGAATACATATGTAAAATCCAATTACATTTTATAAATAAAATAAACAAATAACTATTAAAAGCCTAAAAGCTCCTTACTCTAGGGGTCTCTAACATTTCTTATTGTGTCTGGGCTTGTTCAAAAGAAATCTTGTGAAAAAAAAAGAGAGAGAGAGATAGGTGAATGCCCTCCCTTGACTGTTCCCATAGCCCTGCAGTTCCACGATCCCAGGACAGTTTGGGCCGTAGTAAGAATTGTTTTGATTTCTAAAAGAGAACTAGGAGATTTATGCCTTTCCTGTTGGGAAATATTCCTGATTTATGACCACCATGTTTGTATATACTAAATCATATTGAAGGATATTAAATATTTTGTTTTTTAATTTTGGTTGAGTGAGGTACTGGTCATACAGATTAATGACTCTTCACAAGTGGCATAAATACTGAGAGGTGCCGAAGTGGGTGTGTATTATTGGAATGGTGGATGCAGATTGATGGTTGCTGTGTCCCATGTGAGAGTGAGGCATTCCAGCAAGTTCTCAGCACGCTCAGTTGATGATCATAAACTTGAGTTGTTATGATTGTCTGCAGCAGTTGTGCTTTAAGCCATGAAAAAGAGTTATTTTAAAATGATGATCTGTGTTGTTCCCTAATCACTATTTTTAAAGGCCTTCAAGCTTCTACAATGTCACTGTTAGGCCAATGCATAGCCATGTAAATGATGGAAATTCTTCTATGCCACATTAATATCTATCTGCATGATCATCAGAGCAAATGAATTTATTATTGGAATATCTTTGCTGTCACCTCATAAAAATAATTTTTTACTTTGGGTTTTGAAAAATATTACTCCAAGGTTGTCATTATATTGTTTTCACATGCATGAGGAGCCCCTGGTAGCAAATTAATCAATTTAAATATTATATATCAATTAGTTGATTTTATTTTACTCTCAGGATGGTACAGGACAATGTTAGGTACTAAATGTGTTGAAAAACAAGTGGCCTGTGACTTAGTTTCTACATTTTTAGTAGGACAAGAAACTTTTTTTTGTATTGGGAATTAAACTCAGGAGCTCAAGCTTACCAGGCAGGCACTGTGTTGCTGAGCTATACACCCGGACTGACAGGAAAATTTTATACACAGAAACATTATGTTATATTTTATTTACCCCGAAGGATCTAGTGTTGTCATATATTTAGCACATTATGACTGTTTAATACTGAAAAAATCATGCAACCCCTATAATCTCAGCTTCCTCATCTTCAAATAATCATGATATAATTCAGCTTTCAAGGTTGTATGCCGGATTGGGAAGCAAATCATCTTGAACAGTGAAAATGCTAGTGCTGGGGGAATAAGAGAGTGGCTCACCATTCGCAATCAACTGAGCCAACAGTGAGTGAGCACTCACTGGAAAGGAAAACCTTAGAAACAGCAGGTTGTCAGGGAACACGCACAAGAGGCCAGAGAACAGGTCTAAGGCAGTAGAAATGTGAACACTTTAACAGGATTCTCTATTACATTCTCTGCCTGATAGTAGCTGTCATCATTTGGATCTTAAATGTGTTAGCCCCAAGTTTGTGTCACTAATGGAAAGTAGTAGAACATTTGAGAGGTGAAGCTCCTGGGAGAGAGTTAGGAGAGTGGGGAGTTGACTTCAAAGGGAATACTGGACTCTCCCCTCTCTCCCCTCTTCTTCTTCCTGGTCACCCTGAGATAAGGACCATTCTCTAGCACATGCTCCTCATCAAAATATGCTATCTTGTCACAGGTCCCAAAACAAAGAGGACTCTCAACCATGGACCTAAACCTCTAGAACCATAAGCAGCGACCAACATTTTGTTCTTGACTTACCTCAAGTATTTGGTACGGTACCAGCTGACTAACACAGAGGCTGTAGCCCTAGGACTAGAGCAATATTTCTCTCAGATCTGGTAAGAGAACACTGTGAAATACGTTATTGATTGCTAGCTCTTGTGAATTGAGTTATACTTTTGGGATCACTTGATTTAAGAATATACCTTTTATGACCTGATTCATTTTCTTATGGTACAGCATCCCTCTAAGTAAGATGTAAATTTCACAACAGGAACTTCTGGTTTTTCACTGATAAATACCTGGTGCTGAGAACAGAAACAGTGTAAGTCTTAATACACATTTTAATAAATAATTGAATTACATGACTAATTGAGTATCTACTCTGAGCATAACATAGTGTTTGGCCCCAAGGCACCAACAGAGATGTTCTGTCTATGTCCTGGTCAAGAGAAGGGCTCTGTTGAGTCCAAGCCAAGTATCCAATGATTTTCTTGCAATTGACTTAGAGATTGGCTGAATTAAGGCAAATTTCACCAGTAACACAACACAATGAGTCAGTCTTCTAGTAGCTTGTAAAAGGAAATTCCAGGTTCTTAAGAGAAATCCCAGAACCTTCTCCCCGCTTCTTTTTTTTCCCACAGCAGACTTTGCTGGCAGGGATCATCTTGATTTCAGTGGTCTCGAGTAAAGACCAGAACAGGTAGCAAAACAGAGCTGAGAGGACAAGGGAAACTGGTGTGGCCCTTAATGCTCTTTCAGTTGTACGAGCCCTTAAAAGTCCTCATTGTGTACACCGCTGGACATTGGTTTGTGCTATTTCAGCCAAAAAAAAAATCATCTCTCTCAAAGTTCCTTCCAGGGAGTTGAATAAAAAGTAGATGTGGTCATAAAGTAACTCCCAAGTAGTCTTTTAAAATGTTCTACAGCAGGCAATACTGTACAGAGAGAAACAGAGCAAAACCCACATCAGTCAACTTAAAAATAGAACCTACATCTTTTTACTTTTGCCAAAAAGCTAAGGAAAAATAATCTATTGTACAGAAACTGAAATGGCAATGTCTTGTTCACTTTGAGACCCTATGTACCTAATGAAGGTGCCAATATTTCTATTATGTCCAATTGTCAATTTTGTCTTCAGAGGGATCCGGGGAAGATGGCGACCGGGTGAGCAGCAAGGGAGCGAACCTCCTTAATAAACACCACCAGCTCGAGACAGACTTGGTGAGCGTGAATGCCGGAACCTCGGCTGGGAAGTTTAAACTGGGCGTATTTCTCTGAGATGCCGGGGGAGATGTGGTAGGGCGGACCAGGCTGCCGGGGCGAGACGTGGGAAA
>PVLD010019363.1:0-36619 GCA_004027595.1 Dinomys branickii
AGAGTCCAAGGATATAGATAAACCCAGGAGTACAGTTATTATCACAGGGAAGATGACTGATTGAGTGGTAGGGCAATGGAGATGAGGGAGGAGAAAAATTGAATGATCAAATGGGCCATCATCTGTGTAACTGAGTAACAAAGGTGAAGGTAACATTATGTAGGACAGCATCCAGAGCTAATTCCCTTCTATGTTCTCTGTAATTCTGTATTTCCTCAGTCGTTTTTGTATTAGCAGAAGTGAAGATAACTTTATATTACACAGCATCCAGTGCAAATTCCCTACTATCTTCTCTATAATTTGGTATTTCCTGTAATGTTTTTGTGTTAACTAATGTGAAGATAACTACGTAATACAACATCCAGTGCTAATTCCCTACTATATGCTGTATAACTTTGTATTTTCTGTATTGTTTATGGCTTTTCTGGTTCATATGTCTCCATTCTTTTGTCTTTAAAATTAAAAAAAAAAAAGAATACTACCTTTTGGACATAAGAGCTTTGACTTTAGTATAGCTAAACTAAAAGTATATGTATATGTATATGTATATGTATATGTGTGTGTGTGTGTGGTTTTGAGACAAGATCTCATTATGTAGTTTAGGCTGGCTTTGAACTTTAAGCAGTTCTCATGCTTCAACCTCTCAAGTGCTGGGATTATAGGCATATCTAACCACACCCAGCTTACCCTAAATTTAACTAAGAAAACAAACTTAAGCAAATCATTTGAACGTACAAGTGAATATAATCCATTTTCAACCAGAAGCTCGAAAAAATGGAAGAAAAAAATACCCTTAAATTGTCTAACTACTCCTTAGCTTGACTGTGTGTCTAGCAAGCCAGGGGAAGGGAAACCACTTTCAAAGGATACAGGAGAGCGGCTCTCTTGGGGATCACAGGGCACGAGGCAGCCTCTTCTGCTGGACCCTGAGGCTTTTCATGTAGTTCCTGGTCACAGTTACCGCAGCTGCTGTCTTCCGGGGCGAAGCCGTTCTGGAGGATTTCGGGCTCCTGCTCGGCACTACTGTGATCAAACAGCGACTCCATGCTGACACTTGCGCCCTGAAGGCTGTCATCACCGATACTGTGAGGGCCATTGAAAGCCACAGGTTAATTCTTATTCTTTGAACTTTTTGCGGAAAATTCATTTCCCAAGCATTCAAAACTTTAGGAATCAATGTAAGAGATTTAAAATGCAGCGAAGGAGAGGACCTCTGGCTTCTAACTGACCTCAGGAAAATCTTTAAGCACGCGCACGTGAGGGCCTCAGGGACGTCAGGGAAGTGCCGCAGGCAGAGCTGTAGCACCTGGACGTCTGCTCTCTCTAAGGCGACGTCCATCAGGCCAGGGCACAAGCTGAGGGCAGAGCATCAGCGCAATTTCTCATGTTAATAAAAACGTCAGCAGTACAAAGCACGGTCAGTCACGCGTGTGCAGTTGGGGCCCCCGTGCCCACCTGTGGGAGAGCGCCTGGGTCTGGAGGAGCTGCATCAGACAGTTCCGGGGGTAAAACGCAGGCTCTGCGGTGCCTCTTCGCAGGAGCGCGGCTGCAATGTCCCCAATTACGGCGTGAGAGTCTGGGGTCCACTTGGCCAAAAATTTACGTAGTTCCACCTCAATGTGCTTTTCTGGACCACTCTGAGAGGGCAGGATTGACGGTTCAGTCTGGCACATTAATAAATGTCACTACGAACTTAAAATTTCCTAGCACATTTCCCCAAATCACTAACAGCATAAATGCATTCCTGTGAAATGAGCTGATGCTCTAATTTGCTAAGAAAAAATGGCAAAGGAAAAAAATTCAAGGGTTCAGAAATCCTCATGTTTGTGGAGGTGAGAGGGTGGCTCTACACTGAGCTGTGTCTCCAGGTCCCCCTAAGTTGCCCCGGCTGGCCTTGAATTTGTGATCCTCAGCTGCCTGAGTAGCTGGGACAAAATTGTGCACCAGCGCTCCTGGATAAAACCTAGTCTCCCTATCATCTAAGTAAAATTAGTAATAATGTAGATCCTGTCTCTCTCACCACCCCCACCCCGCCAATAAAGAAAACTATAATCAATGCGAAGGTCAGTGAGATGTTTACGTCAATACCAGGACATGGGTCTCATGTGGCAGTCAAAGCAGTCAGTTTTAGAGACCCCTTACAACCTTAAACTGTAACACAAACTGGGTGTGGTGGTGCATGACTGTAACTCTAGCACTGAGAAGGCTGAAGCAGGAGGATCACCATCAGTTCAAGGCCAGCCTGGACTACATACCAAAATCCAGTCTCAAAAAAAAAAAAAAAAAGATACAACAGAAAACCAGGTGTGGTGGCCCACACCTACAATCCTAGAACGCCAAGGGGATGAAGCAGGAGGTTCACAAGTTCCAGATCAGCCAGGGCAATTTAGCAAGACCCTATCTCAAAATAAAAAAAGAATTGGGCATGTAGCTCATTGGGAAGGCTTTATGTTCAAGCCCCAGTATCACACACACAAAAAAGGTGTAAGACAAATGTTAGTTATAGTTATAAAAGTGTTTATTAAAAAGGTAGACGTATGGAACCTCTAGTTTTAGGGCATTTTGAGACACAGTGTCGCTCTACAGTTTAGGCTGGCCTCGAACTCACTTTTATAGCTGTGGCTGGTCTCAGTCGTGTTAGTTTTTGAGGAATCTCCACACTGACTTCCACAGTGGTAGCACCACTGGAAGAAAGACAGCCTCTTTAGGAAGTGGTGCTGGGAAAAGTGGCTCTCCACACACCACAGACTAAAACTAGACCCATGTCTATCACTATACACTAAACTAAACTAAAAATGGATCAAAGATCTAAATATTAAAACAAAAACACTAAGTCTGCTGGAAGATAGAATAGGTAGAACCCTTGAAGACAAAGGTGTAGTGAAGACTTTATACAAACCAAACCATCACTGCGTAGGAAACAGCACATAGAACCAACAACTGGGATCTCACCGGACCACAGAGCTTTTGCGCAGTGAAAGAAACCACCAATGGAGGCAGAGACAACTCTGTGGGAAAAAATTTTTGCCAGCTGTTTCTCAACGGACTACTATCTAGAATATGTAAAGAACTAAAAAAAAAAAAAAAAAAAAAAAATCAGAATCCTCAAATCTAAAACCCAATCCAAAAATGTGCATTTGCGATGAATAAACACTTGTTAGATGAAGAAGTACAAACAGCAAATGAATATATGAAAAATTGTTCAATATCATTGGTCATTTGAGAAATGCAAATTAAAATAATGCTGAGATCCCATCTCACCCCAGAAGGAAAGGCTGTTAACCAAGAAATCAAGCAGTAACAAATGCTGTCGGGGCTGTGGCGAAAAAAGAACCCTTCTCCACTGGGAGAGTGCCGGCTGGTGCAACCACTGTGGAGATGAGTACGGAGAGGCCTCAAAACACTAAAGCTAGAGTTCCATTTGACCCTGCTACTCCCCTTCTCAGCATCTTTCCGAAAGAATGAAAAGCACCACACCACAGCAATATATGCACATGCATGTTTATGCAGGCTGTAATAGCTCAATCTTGGAAACAACCCAGTGCCCACCAATCAATAAATGGATAAAGAAGATGTGATTTATACATACATATATGTATGTGTGTGTGTGTGTATTATGTATATATATGTGTATATAGTATATATTTGTATATATATTATATATAAATAATTACAAGCACGACTCTTTTGTTGTTGGAGACAGGGTCTCACTATGTAGTTCAGGCCGGCATCGACCTCAGGGATCCTCCTGCCTCAGCCTCCCCAGTGCTGGGATTACAGGAGTGCGCCACCACTCTAGGCTGTTTTTCTTTAACACAGAGGAGTACCACTCTGTCTAAAGGGTAAGCTTGAGACACTTTTAGCTAAATGGATGCACCTTGAAGTCACACACTTAAGTGAAATAAATGAAGGGGACAAGGGAGCGGGGAGAGGGAAGGAAAGGAAGGGAGAAGAGAGAAAAAGAGCGGGAGGAGAAAATGGAAACAAACTTTTTCTAAGTAAGGAGGTGAGGAGGGAGCGTAGCAGGATGGGGAGAAAGAAGCCAGATATATCATGTACAGGCATACACTTCCTATGATGAATGTTATGTTTGTTTTTGTTTTTGACCATTTTCAGACAGGGTCTCACAACGCAGTTCAGGCTGACCTTAAACTCCCTCTGTAGCCCAGGCTAGCCCTGCTCAGCCATCCTCCTGCCTCAGCCTCCTGAGAGCCGGGATTACAGCTGTGAACCACCACACCTGGCCTGATGAATGTAACCATTATGCATAACTAAAATATACCAATAAAAAAAAAAATAAAAAAAAAAAAATAAATAAAAAAAATAAAATATACCAATAAAAAAATAAACTAAAAGCTGGGTATGGTGGAAGCTGGGTGTGGTGACCAACACCTATAACCCCAGCACTCAGGAGGCTGAGACAGGAGGATCACTTCAAGTTCAAGGCAAGCATGGGCTACACAGAGTTCTAGGCCAGCATGAATTACAGAGGGAGACTATCTTAAAAAAAAAAAAAAAGATACAATTTCCTTTAATCATTTGATTTGTTTTTAATTTCTAGTTTTTATTCACCTTTATAGCTGATAAAAGTTGTTCAGATGCTGGAACTTCTGGTTGTAAACTTACTTCAGTTTTTTTTCTTCTCACCTGGAATTAAGTGAACTCATTAGGATCTTAATAGAAAAGTCCTGTTAAACATTTAGAACATGAAACACTCTATCTGTGCTACTGTGTGATAAAACATACATGTTGCCACAGGGAAAAGTGTGATTTAGCAGCGAGGCACCCTCACTGTCGCACCACCTGCCCTGCCCCTGCTTCAGGGACTGAACTTACGATTCTTCTCAACTGCTCTGACTTCTGCAGTCCAGGTTCGCCTCCCTGAGGTATCTCCCAGTTTACAAAGTGGGGCATGCTTTGGGCGCCTATAAAAAGACAAAAAGTAGTTTCTAGAATCTTTTAACTTATTGTTATTTACCCAACGAACTAAAGAACACAACAACAACAACAAAACAATACAAGGCAGGCACATTTCTCATGCACAATTCAAGAGGGGCATTTTAAAAATTCATATAATGCCACTAATAACTTCACTGGGTGTGATGGTGCACACCTAAACCCCCAGTCAGAAAGCTGAGGCGGGAGGATTGCTATGATGAGTTTCAGGCCAGCAACGATGAATTCAAGGCCACACTGAGTTACAGAGTAAGGCTCTCAAAACGAAACAGCTCTGAGAACCCCAAACCACAGTTAGTCAATAACTATGCAAAGCCGTGCAGTATTATGGCAGGACGTGAGTCTGACAGTGAAGTGGGACAGCAGCGGTGTTTTCCTTGAGGACTCTCCCACGGCCCAAGATCAGAAGAACACGGGCATTCCCGACTGCACGCTCCTCAGGGGGCGGCAGCACCTGCAGGGCGACCGTGCCTAACACAGTACCTGGATGAAAAAATCTCTGTGAGCAGAACTGAATTTCAAAATGAAGCAGAGAAGCTGTAAACCAGGTTGTGGGGTTCTATGTACGACGCCGGGGCTAAGCGAGTGGCTTACGTTAATACAACAGAAGCGAGTCTCTACCTGGGTCCTGGGCCTGCCTGAGCTTTCCAAGAGCGCCCGCTAATGAGGACACGCCGCACTTGCAGGGAACCACAGTCAGACATTTTCCATGGAGCAGAAACAGATGTTCTCCATAATACCACAGCTGCGAAAATGTTATGGGAACTGTAAGCAAATTTTTTGTCCTATAAAATGTGACTCAATAAACTCTTATAATAACAACATTGTAGGAGCTGTCTTAGTATAAGAAACAAAGCAAAGCAAAGAAGCTTTCCGAAAGAATACGGGGTGGGATCGAAAACACACTGAGTGCTGCTGTCAGATGCACTTCCTGGGAGGGCCGACACGTGGACTATTATGAGGGGTCCTCTGCGCTACTCATCAGATCTGCACCGCGCAACCTCTGGCTCTTCCCAGCGTGAAAGGGACCATGGAAGACAAGTGGTTTTTTGGGTCTGTTTTGAGACAGTCTTGTCATGTAGTGCAAGCTGGCCTTGAACTTCCTCATGAAGCCCAGGCTGGCCTCGAACTCACAGTGATCCTCTTGCCTCAGCCTTCATGGGATTACAAACTTGTGCCACTACACCCAGTTGTACACTTTCTTAATTGGGGTAGGGTCAAGTTTGAAGTGTAATTTAAAACATATTGTAAGCTGGGGTGGTTGCACACACCTATAATCCCAGCACTTGGAAGGCTGAAGCAGGAGGATCTTTGTGACTTTGAGACCAGCCTGAGCTACAAAGTGAGCTCAAGGCCAGCCTGAACTGCACAGCAAGACCCTGCCTCAAAAAGACAAAAACAAGTTGTTAATTTAGAAAAATCTACACTGGGCGTGCGGCACATACCTATAATTCTAGAACTAGGGAGGCTGAGGCAGGAGGATCATTGTGTGTTTGAGACCAGCCTGAGCTACAAAGTGAGCTCAAGGCCAGCCTGAACTGCATAGTGAGACCCTGTCTCAAAAAGACAAACAGAAAAATCTGATTAATATACGAATTTTTAAAAAAATTTTATTTATTTATTTTTTTGTCTTTTTTGAGACAGGGTCTTGTTGTACAGTTCAGGCTGGCCTTGAGCTCACTTTGTAGCCCAGGCTGGTCTTGAACTCGCAATGATGCTCCTGCCTCAGCCTCCCAAATGCTGGGATTACAGGCATGTGCCACCATGTCTGGTAACATACGTATTTAAAATAAATGAATTACTTGAAATTAATCCTGTCGCTATTACACAGCTATTAACAAGAAATTTCCAAGGTAATTATAACACAAAATGTAGTAATATATCAAAAAAGCACAATCAAACACTATTGGTAAATCGGGCATGGTGGTGCACATCTGTAATCTCTGTACTCAGAGGAGGCTGAGGCAGGAGGATTGCCACAAGCTTGAGGCCAGCCTAAACTGTATATAAAGACTCTATCACAAACAAACAAACAAAACCCACTACTGTTTTTTTTTTTTTTTTTTTGTCTCTGAGACAGGGTCTCGCTGTGCAGTTCACGCTGGCCTTGAGCTCACTTTGTAGCCCAGGCTGGTCTCGAACTCCCAACGATCCTCCTGCCTCAGCCTCTGGAATGCTGAGATTACAGGCGTGCCCCACTACACCTGGCTATCCACTACTGTTTTTTTGAGACAAGGTCTTGCCACGTAGCTCAGGCTCGCCTGGAACTCAGTGATCCCCCTGCCTCAGCTTCCCACATGCTGGGATTACAGGCATGTACCACCACACCTGGCCAAACCCCACTATTTGTAACTTATGACTCCAATGATAACATTATGAAAAATAAGATACACAAACAATAAAAAGCTTAAAAGGAAGCTGGGCATGGTGGTGCACACCTGTAATTCCAGCACTCAGGAGGTGAGGCAGGAGGAACATAAAAGTAATAAATTTGTTAGAGTACAACTATCAAAACAAAAATCACCTTTTTATATGAGAATTACACTGTATAGAGGACTGAACCCAGAGAGCAATGAACTATATTCCTCGCCCCCTTTCTGTTTTCAGACACGTTTCTCAGTCAGACTGTCGCTGTGAATCTTGATCTGACAGCCTCACTGGGTTAAGCAAACCCTGGTAAATTAGGAGGCAGTCTCCTGGGTGTCTGGGCAAGCCACGGGAGGGTGACCCTGGGCACAGTCCCACCTGCTCCTCCCCACCGCTGCTCCACAGCTTAGCGGCGTGCCACCCCACAGCCACGAGGGCTCTGCCAATGCCGCACCCGGTCTCTGAGACCACGCGCTAAATCCAGCGGACTGACGCGCTGGCTGTGAACTCTCCGCCTTCCGGAGACAAAAAGACAAAAATCAGTAACAAATACAGAGCTGAGTGTGGCGGTGCGCGTGTGTAAGCCCAGCAGTCCAGGGCTGAGGGAAGACTGCCGTAGGCTGGAGGCCAGCCTGGGCTACAGGGTTCAAGGTCAGCTTGGACAACATCGTGAGGCCCTATCTCAAAAAGGAACCCCAAAACAAGAAACTATCAAAAGTAACAAATATATAGAAACTCTTAAAATAATAACCAAATTAATCTTTCAGATAAAAATCTCTAATTTATTTGAATCACACTGAAATCTGAAGAGATCTCTTCCCTTAAGAGACAGCAATTATCTCTTACTGGGACAGCAATAACTAAATTTTAAAAAATTTTCAAGGGAAAAAACTTACCTGACCGCTGGTCCCTTGTGGTAACTCTTTTGAAGTCTGCAGTGTTTGAAATTTTGTATTCCATATGGAGAGGCACTCTGTGAAACAGAGCACATAAACTTAGACGCAGTCCCCAAGAATAAAATACATGGTCTCTTGGGCAGGAGGGGTCATGGACACAAGCTTTGTTTTATTAAACATAAAAATGAGTAATGAGATAATGAATTGAAAGGAGTGGCTGCAACAGGAATTCAAAGAAATGAGAGCACATGGCAACAAGTGGACTTTGGAACCAGGCATGGTGGCACACGCCTGTGATCTTAGTCAGTATTCAAGAGGCTGAGGCAGGAGGACTGCTGTGAGTCCAGGCCAGCCTGGGCCACAGAGCGAGGGACACCCCTCTCCCCGCCCCAAAGACAGAAAGAAAAAAAAAAAGACATGGACTTAAAAGGTGAGCCCTGACAAAGGAAGTCTTAACGACTGGCTATGAATCTGTAAATAATAAAAGCAGTCAACAAAGAAAAGCCTACGACCAGGTGGCTTCACTGATAAATTCTACCAGTTAAAGAATTAACACTAAACTCTTGATGAAACACTTCCCTTCTGCCACAGGCCTGTATTACTCTGGGACTAATGCCAAAGACACCAAAACGAACAAAAGAACCACAGAACAATTTATTTTATGACTACAGATATAAAAAAGAAGGCCTCGGCTAATAGTAACAAACTGAGGCCACAGCACACCACTGTCCACGACCAAGTGGGATTGACTCGGTGTGTGGGTGACTCAACCGAGAAAGTTGGCGAGGGCATCCAGCAAGGGTGGCTGGCGAGGGCGGCCTGTCACATTAACAGAGCAAGAAGAAAAAATGACATGTTCATCTCAGTTGGTTTAAAAAAGGCATTTGACAAAATCCAACACTCTTAGGATAAAAACATTCAGCAAAGAGATTGCTCAACAAGATAAAGGGTATTAGGACATGAGGTGATCTGGCTTAGGGCGGGCGCCAAACGAAGCAGCGGCCTAATTTAGCAATTGCGGCCATGATCCCAGCGCCCTTGATCCCAGCACTGCATGATGAGTCAGTCCGAGCGTCACACACTCTAGATCCAGCCGCCTGCGAAGCCCCACCCAGGACCACACGCAGCTTCGGGGGACCTCCAGACACAGCCACACAGCAACAAGGCAAGGCTCCATCTCAAAAACAAGACAAAAATCCCAACGTAATTCAGGTGGTGCTGGGAAAACTGGATAATGTGCAAAGGAAGTGAGTTGGTTTCAGTTCAGATCATACACAAAAATTAATTCCAAATGGACCAACAATCTAAATTTAAGAGCTAAAGTGCTGGGGAATATAGCTCAGTTGCACAAGTGCCTGCTTGGCAAGCATAAGATACTGACTTCAATTCCTGGTACCAAAAAAAAAAAAAAAGTTAAAATAATAAAACCTGTAGAGGGAAACATGAGGTAGATTTTTATTACTGGGTTTTCCAGTAAATTTTTAGGTATGATACCAAAATCACAAGCAACAAAAGGAAAGAGAGGTAACTGGACTTTGTCAAAATTAAAAACACTAGCCAGGCATGGTGGCTCATGCCTGTAATCCCAGCACTCAGGAGGCTGAGGCAGGAGGATCTTTGTGAGTTTGAGACCAGCCTGGACTATAAGGTGAGCTTCAAGGTCAGCCTGAACTGCACAGAGAGACCCTATCTCAAAAAGACAAAAACAAAAAACAAAAAACAAAAAAACCCAACCAAACAAAAAAACATTAGTACAGCAAAGGACATTATCAAGAAAATGAACAGACAATCTAAACAATAGGAAAAAATTGGAAAGCATATGTCTGGTAAGGATCTAGTATCCATAATACATAAAGAACATTTATAACTCAACAACAAAAGGACAAACAAACCAATTAAAAAATATGCCATAGTTTGACATTTTTCCAGTAAGATATATAAATGGCCAAAAAAGTCCATGAAAAAATGTTCCATATTATTAATAGGGCAATGCAAATCAAAACCACAATAAGCATCAATCCACATCTATTAGAATGACTATAATTCAAAATATGGAAAATAGCAAACGTAAGTGAAGATGTGGAGTAATTGAAGTAACCCTTGTCTAATGCTGGTGAAAGTAACAAATTGTTCCACTACTATAGAGTTCTTCAGGAAGTTAAACACCAAAAAGTTTTAACCACGAAGTGGCTTTAACCGTTGTTCAAAAAGTTAAACATTGGGCAGGGGATGTGGTTCAGTGGTACAGCACTTGCCTAGCTGTGTATCACCATCTTTTCTTGCCTTTGAGGCTGGCACGTCTGGCACGTGTTCTCCCACTGAGCCCTCCCAGCCCTGGCACTCTGCATTGACTGGGGCCGGTTACCCTTAGAAGACGGCAGTGGCGGTCCCAGGACTGCTACATGATCTGGATCCAGGGCGGTGAGGGTCACACCGTTTGGAGCAGCACCAGACACAACAGCCTTGAGCAACGGTGCCCTAACCAATCTCTGGTTCCTTTCTGTGTCACTCGGATATATTGGGATCAAGGTCTCATATACACATCCACTGGAGCCTGTTGGAAGCAAGTATTTGTGCTTCAGTGATAGGTTAAGGACAGTTCTGTATCTATTCTAACAATGTGCTAAACAGCCCAAGCACAGAAACAACTGCATCACTCTATGCTTTCCTTTACAGAATACTCCATGTGGAAAAGCGTCAGGAGGAACATCAGCACTGAAAATCACAGCAAGGGAGTCATAATAGCCAAAGAGAAACAGCATACATCTGTAATTACTTAAAGACACTGAGAGGGCACTGGACATGGCGGCTCATGCCTGTTATCCCAGCACTTGGGAGGGCGAGGCAGGAGGACCACTGTGAGTTCAAGGCCAGCCCGAACTGCATAGCAAGATCCTGCCTCCAAGAAACAAAACAAAGAGAACAAGTCCACACTAGAGAACTGGAGGCGGGTGCACTGTGGACTGAGCTCAGGGCTTTGCCAGCGAGCTACTCCTGAAGCCCAAGGAACTAGAATCTGATCACGGTATTACATTTGTTGTTACTGAGTCTACCTGAAAACCATATGAAATTGCTGCTTTTTGTAGGTCAACTGAATTCTGCAAGTTTTACAGGGTTCTGTGCTGCAGAAAGATTCATAGAACCCTTCAGCTCAGACACCCTGCAATGTTCGTTACACTACAATGTAAAGCACATGTCAATGACCTGGTGATGGTAAGTGAAGAGAACCTTTTAACAGCTGCTACAAACAGCTGCACATTGAAAACCTTTCATAAAGATGACTCTGACAATACGGAACTATATCCTAAGCATTTTTTGTTTGTTTTTTGTTTTGAGGCAGGGTTTTACATTGTAGCTCAGGATGGCCTTGAACTATGTAGGCCTGGAACTTGTGGAAATCTTCCTGCCTCAGCCTCTTACACCCTGGGATTACAGGTGCCCGCTACCATGTCCACCATTTCCTAAACGTTATTCTTGTTTCCTCCTCCACGACTTCTTCAAGATGACTTCAAAGCCGCAAGGGCCGGAGGACACGGCACTACACAGGCTGGTTTCTCTCTCTTGCCCTAGAAACATAAGCCAGGGTTTTTGTTTTTTTGTTTTTGATATTATGTATATAATATAAAATTTTTAAATGTTGAAAAAAAATCTACAAAAAGTAGGTGGCAAACCAGGCGTGGGCATATGCCTGTAATCCCTGCGTCGGGAGCCTGACGTAGGAGGACCGCCCTGAGTTTGAGGCCAGGCTGTGAGGCACAGGAGACCCTGTCCCAAAAAACAGAACAGCACATGGCACAGCCAGCGCTGCTCTGTGCCTCTGTCCACCTGTCCCACTTGCTGTGGAAGGAAAGGCACCGAGTCAATGTGATGGGTGGGGGAGGTACAGGCCACTCCATGTCAAGCAGGTACTTCATGGTTTTCTAGTTACCCTATCACAGGTATTACATTATTTATGCTTGTGGCAAATTTTAACACATGAGAGTTACAGAAATGGTGTCTGAAAACTGTGCTTCAGCTGAAGAACTTACACACAAATCCTCCTCAGAACACAGCACCACTGACCTCAGTGAGGCAGAGGTTTGTAAAGGCATAGATCCTTACCAGGAAGCAGTTACAGGTAAGACTGTAACAGAAAACTGTGAACTCACAGCTACACTAGCCCACAACATCCTCCTACTACAAATTGTTGCAAGGTTAAAGAAAACTTACTTAATGTCATTAAAGAGATAAATTTCCGATCCACATATGCAGTAAAACTCAGGGTAACAGATTTTTCTTCTTGTTCAAGCAAGAGAGTGTATTTGCCTAAGTTTCGTGAGTTGAGCATTTGTACATAAGCAAAATGATTTCCATCCTGCAATAAAACGGTAATTGTATTTTGTAAATATTGCCATTTTAACAAACTACATTTACTTTTACAACTGGAAGTTGTCACTCCATTCTAAGTATTTCAATGAGTGCTTAACTTCTTGTCCAAATTAAATTTAGAATGTTGTAAGTAAAAATACTCAATTTAGGCACGAAGTAATTCTAATATACATCAGTGCTTAAAAAGTATTTTAAAAATTTAAGAATCTTCTGAAATTCTAAAGTTCCATTGTAGCCTTAAAAATAATATAAGCAATTTTAAAATTTCACAAAATGGTCCAGAAAGTGAAGGTCTTACTTACTTTTTCAGTAATAAAAACTATGACAGGATGTCTAAATACCACGAAAAACTTTGTCCACCTAAAAGTAGAAAAATTTCAAAACACAAACATCAGTCCAGAAAAAAAACGAAGAAAAATTTAAGAGAATTACTATTATTATTTTTGGAAGCCAGAAAGACAACATAAAACATACACCACGGGAGGACAGCAGGCGTCTGTCAGAGGTATCTCTGGATTACATGGAGGACGCAGTACAGCTCCGAGAGGGCGAAGTACTGCACACGGTGCCTCCCAAACTTAAACCGAGCCCTCCGTCCCCTTCCTCTCAGAATTACTTCTGGGACCAGTGTTCTCCGGAAAATGTTAGCATCTCCTCCGCCTCCTTCAAGTGACAGAGCCGCAGGGAGCTGACGCCGAGGCAGCACGGGTGGTCTGCGGTGACGTGACGATCAGGACATAAGGGGGCTCAGCTCCCCACGCACTGCTGAGAGCGGAGGCCGCGCCAGGCCGGTGTGAAACGCAGCTGTCACTGTCTGCGTCGTCTGCTTACTAAACACAAGGCCTCGCTCGCACTTTCAGGGCGTGTGATGAAATAATGAGGACCGGCGAGATGTGAGACCGTGAACTGTTTCTCTCTCACTCGGGTGAGGCATTCCAATGGGCAGAGGTCTCACAGCACTGTTACGGTTTCACTAAGCGCAAGCTGTACTTTTCCTAGAGAAAAAGGCTGTGACTGGGCGGTCGGGGCAATGCGGCAGAACGGAAAGACGCTGGGGCTGTGGAGCTCCCTACTTCGGCTTCAGGTAACGGACCCGCCAGGACTCACGGGACCGCGGTTTCCTCAGTCACTCAGCACCCCAGCATCTTTTGGGGGATGTTTCTGGTCCGGTCTCCTAAGTGCTTTTCACTAGGTCTGTCTCTCTGTTGGCGAGGCACTGGGCACTGAATTTAGGGCTCCCTGCACGCTGGGCAGGCCCCTACCTCCGGGTGCATGCCCAGCCCTGGGTTACTCTTACCGCGCTTCTACCCTTGAGCACGGTAAAGAACGTAATAAACACACAGTGTATTTTCCTTTTAGTAAAAATTCGCTTCCAGACATTGAAACTTACTTAATCACTTCTCCATCGGAAAGAACCGTTTCAATCTTCTGCTGGGGCTCGGCGAGCAAGGCCTCTAACCCGCGAACAGCGCCTCCCCGGAACAGCACCACGGGCTCCGTTCCTTGTACCGAGTGTACCCTATGCACCTCAGCAGACAACTGGAAAACATCACAAACACCCTTACTCCACACAACCTCACCTGACGTAACGGCAGGGGCACTTACGGGAGGCTTGTTTATTTTTGGTGGTTAAACCGGCAACAATCCTGCCTTGGTCTCCGCGGAGCGGGGACTACTGGGACGCGTCACCATACTTAGCTAGAAGGCTTATTTTCTAAGGCACTGATTTTTTTTGTGTGGTACCGGGGATCGAACTCAGAACCTTGCGCTTGCCAGGCAGGCGCTTATGCCACTGAGCTGTATCTCCAGCCCTTAAGGGACTGATTCGTTATTGGCTTGATTTAATTTTGTTTTGTAACTATGTATGGTTCTAAAATCAAATATATACAAAAATTAAAGCCTAACTCCAATTCTTTTTCTTCTTTTATGGAAAAAAGGTAAAATAAAATTTCATAACAAGATAGGAAAATAACAATAGTAAATATACTGCATATTATCGTTACTCAGAATACAAGACATGGGCACAAAAACCCCTCCAATCACTATTAGCACAGGGCTGGGGATATAGCTCAGTGGAATAAGTGCCTGCCTAGCAAGCGCAGGGTTCTGAGTTCGATCCCCAGTATCACCCCCCCAAAAAAAAATCATTAACACTATTAGCACAAACCCTCCTCTTCTGTTAACTAAGACGCACTAGGATGTAACTTGCACTTTTTCTCCCTTTGCCCTCCCTTCCTTCCCCCATCCTAGTTCCATTTTCCTTTTTAACAATTGCTTCCCATTTCACAATATCTATTGTACGTTTTGGTCCTTATTTACTCTTTCAGCTTCTCACACCAGGGAGACAATACGATGTTTACACATGTGAGCTGATTTTTTTCACTCATCAGTATGGTCTCAGGTTGCACCCATTTACCTGTAAGTCTCCAGTTTATCCTTCTTTATGGCTGAGTAGTACTCCACTATAGAAAAATACATCATTTTTTATCCATTCCTCGGTTGAAGGGCATTTGGGTTGTTTCCAGGATTTACCTATTACAAATTGTACTGCTACAAAGGGGTACACATAATCACTGTGGTGTGATTTTTGAGACAGGGTCTCACTCAGTGGCTCAGGCTGGCCTCAAACTTGCAACAATCTTCCTGCCTCAACCTCTGGAGTGCTGGGATTACAGGCATGCATCAATATACCCAGCTAGTATGATGTTTGTCATTCTTCTGGGAAGATAGTCAGAAGGGGGATAGCTGGGTCAAGTGGGACTTTTAATCCTAGTTTTTGAGGAATCTCCACACTGATTTCCACAGGGATTGCACCAGTCTGCACTTCCACCAATAGTGGAGAAGGGTTCCTTTTGCCCCACAGCCCCTCCAACATTAGTTACTGGTTGAGTTCTTTTTAAATTTTATTTATTGATTGATTGATTGACTGTCTTTTTGAGACAGGGTCTCGCTGTGCAGTTCAGGCTGGCCTTGAGAGCTCACTTTGCAGCCCAGGCTGGTCTTGAACTCACAACGATCCTCTTCCCTCAGCCTCCCGAGTGCTGGGATTACAGGCATGCGCCACCACACCTGGCTAAATATTTTTTAAAGAGAATAAAAAATAATAAGAAAGCATTAGAAATGATACAGAATTTCACTAAACAAGATGGGAACTCAACAGTGGGTGTTATATTGCATATTGTTGTCTTCAAATCAATTGTTCATATTACCAGATATAAGCATGCAAAATTAGTAAAAAAAAAAAAAAAATTTTTCCCCCTTCCTTTTCTCCTTTCCCTCATCTCAGTTGTTCCTTCCCTGAGGAGTTCCTTTCCCTTTCACAATAGCTATTGCACCTTTTGGATTTTATTTACTCTTTCAGGTTCTTACACTATGGACCCAATACGATGTTTACACATGCGGGTCTGATTTATTTCACTTATGAGTGTGGTCTCTAGTTGCATCCATTTTATTGGCTGATTTCTTAATAACAGCCGTTCTTTCTGGAGTAAGATGGAATCTCAGTGTTGTTTTAATTTGCATCTCTTGAATGACCAGCAATGTTGAACATTTTTTCATAATTTGTTTATTTTCTTTTTGCTATTTGTGTTTCTTTATCTAAGAAGCATATATTTATCTCAGATGCCCATTTTTGGATTGAGTCTTTGAATTTGGGGGGGGTCTGATTTTTTTCAATTCTTTATATGTTCTAGATAGAAGTCCTTTGTCTGAGGGTCAATAAGCTAAAACTTATTTCCAGCCTGCGGGTTGTCTTTTCATACTTTTGTGATTTCTTTTGATGTGCAAAAGCTTTTTAGTAAGATGAGGTCCCAGTTGTTGTATCTTTGAAGCATTCCCTGTACAGTTTGGGTTTTGTTCATGAACTCTCTGCCTACACCTGTCTTCAAGACTTCTACTGACTTTCTCTTCCAGTAGATTTAGTGTTTCTGTTTAAATATTTAGATCTTTGATCCATTTTCACTTTAGTTTTTCTCTTTTTGAGACAGTCTCACTATGCAGTTCAGGCTGGCCTTGAGCTCACTTTGTAGCCCAGGCTGGCCTCAGACTCGCAGCAATCTTCCTGCGTTCTTTGGTGGTACTGGGGATCGAACTCAGGACCCTGCGCTTGCTAGGCAGGCGCTTATTCCACTGAGCTATATACCCAGCCCCTCTTCCTGCTTTCTGAGTGCTGGGATTACAGATGTGTCCCCACGCCCAACTTATTTTGGTGTTAAAGACCAATGCTACAATTATAAATACACTCTGCACATACATGAGAAAAAGGTAACACATGTGAAGCTAAAAACACTCCACTGAATAAAATTCAGCATCGTTTTATTGTAAAGTTAAAGAAAAGACGAGTTAGCCAGCTGGACAGATGTTTCAAGGGTCTAGGCAGCACCTGCATTATATCTGAATCCTATTGTGAACCATTTCTAAAATGTGCCAATTATATTTAGACATTTAAAATCAAAATGCTGGGTGTGGTGGCACACACCTGTAATCCCAGCACTGGGGAGGCTGAGGCAGGAGGGTTGTTTCGTGTTCGAGACCAGTCTGGGCTACAAAATGAACTAAAGGCCAGCCTGAACTGCATAGTGAGACCTTGTCTCATAAAGAAAACGAAAGAAAAAAATGTATATATAGTCAGTTTTTTTTTTTTTAAACTATACTCTAAGTTGCTCTATTTTCTTGTTTTATTTGTGAGATAAGGTCTCACTATTAGTCCAGGTTGGCCTTGAACTCATTATGTAGCCCAGGTTGGCCTAACTCACATTGTCCCTCCTGCCTCAGCCTCCTGAGTGTTGGGATTACAGATGCGCACCGCCATCCCTGGCTTACTCTATATTGCTCTTAAAAGGTAAAATATATAAAATCTGTAGGATCCATTCTACCTATTCTAAGAAAGAGGACCAGTTCACTCGTTCTCATCCAAACTCAGGGAAACACAGTGAGATCTGAGTTTACAAATGTAACTTTGATTTGGGGGCAGCTGGCTGCGTGTGTTTGTGGGGAAGATGGCAGTGGTAGTGTTTGTTACCCAATGCAGAGTTTGTGAAGCGGAGCAAAATTTTGCTGAACATGCACTGTTTGCAAACTGAATGTCTTTGCTAACTTAATTGTTTGCAGACAGAAGCATTCACGAACGAGGTACTGTTTTATATGTTATTTATGAATTATTTAAATCATCAATTTCATGGAATAATAACGCATATACACTGTAATCTATTAGTGCGTGAATTGAGATGTTACCAAGATATTCTGTGTGATGCCTAGAAAGAAAAGCTGATTCCAAGCTGAGCATGGTGTCGCACACCTCAAGTTCCTGCGTTCTGGCAAAGTGAGACAGGAGGATCGTGTTCAAGCCTAATCTCATCAATTTAGTGACACGTGAGACCCTGTCTCAGAATAAAAAACTGAAAAAGCGCCGGGGACGTAGATCCGTGCAAAGGCCCAATGTTTAACCCCTGGTACTGAAAAAAATAACCCACCTGACTGATTACTACCTTACGTGTACTTTTGCAGAGTTAGTAAATAATACAGAGCCTGGGATATAGCTCAGTGGCACAGCACCTGCTTGTCAAGCACAAGGTCCTGAGTTCAAGTCCCAATACGAAAAAAAGATAAATAATATATACTTGCCTATGAACAATCCCATTGCACCAATAAGCGCAATAATTATGTTGGAAAATCCAAAGACTTACTGTAGCTTTATGTTGGGTGTAGTGGCACAAGCCTGTAATCGCAGCACTTGGGAGGCTGAGGCAGGAGGATTGAGGCCAGCCTGGGCTACAAAGTGAGTTCAGGGCCAGCCTGAACTGTATAGCAAGACCTTGTCTCCAAAAAAAAGGCAAAGACTTACTGTAGCTTTAAACACTTTATCCAAGTTTACATCTTCATTGTTCCATATCCTCAAAACCTGAAATCAAAGCATACAGGTTAGAAAGTATATCCCACACTCTATTTACATATAAGAAACATAATATTAGCCCTGTGTGGACACACCATTAGATACAGGTTTCACAACTCACCTTACCATCATGTACAACAATATGCTCTCCAGTCTGGAAGTTGCACACAGCTGGACATGTTATAATTTGACCTTGTTTCACTGACCAGCTACCCAAGGGTTTCTGATCAGAAACCTAATGAAAGTAAGATAAATAAAATAAAACATTCAAGAAGTCAAGTTCAGCGTAAAAAGCAATTAGCTTTACAGTAAAAATTCAAATAATAGCATTTAACAAATACTCTAACAACAGCAGCGATGAGCAATGTGGGTTCTACTCATAGGAAGTGTCTGTAACATAGTCAAAATGGGTAGCTGGGCCGGGCGTGGCAGCACACACTTGTAATCACAGCACTCGGGAGGCTGAGGCAGGAGGGTCTTTGGGAGTTGGAGGCCAGCCTGGGCTACCAAGTGAGCTCAAGGCCAGTCTGAACTCACAGTGAGACCCTGTCTGAAAGACAAAAAAAAAAAGATACCCAGGGACATAGCTCAGTGGCACAGCACCCCCTAGAAAGTATGAGGTCCTGAGTTTGCTGGTGCCAAAAAAGAAAGCAAACAACAAACAAAATTGCTAAGGATGGAATTGTGGCTGTGAGAGATGAGGAAAGCGTTATTATTTAATAAGCACAGAATTTCAGGGTTGCAAAGGAGGAGTTCGGGAGAGGACAGCGGTCAGGGCTGCACACTGTTAACAGGAAAGCACAGCACGGGCACTGAAATGTAACAAAGGCGGCACGTTTTCTCTGTACTTCACCACAAGTAAACATTTAGGAATTTGCCTGGGTATACCTGCAATCCCCGCACTCAGGAGGACTGTGAGTTGTGCGCAGCTTGGGCTGGACAGTCTCAAAAACATGTCACGCCCCCCTCCGAGTACTGGGGACTGAAACAGGGCCTTTGCACTGAACTACATCCTCAGCCCTTTAGAAATGTTTAACTGCCCAATCTGGGCTTGAACCTGTAATTCTCCTGTCTCAGCTTCCCAGAACCCTGGATTACAGCATGTGTCACCACGCAAAGCTCAAAAACATTTTTTTTTTTTAACTTTAAAAAAGTAATGAAATGGGCTGCAGATATACCTGAGGGGCACAGTGCCTGCTTGGCAAGGGCGATGTCATAAGTTCCATTCTCAGCACCCCAAAAAAAAAAAAAAAAAAGGCGATAAAAAAGTAATAACATGAAAGCCGGGCGTGGTGGCACACCCCTGTAGTCCCAGCACTTGGGAGGCTGAGGCAGGAGGATTGCTTGGAGTTTAAGGCCAGCCTGGGCTACATGGTGAATTCAAGACCAGCCTGAACTGCATAGTGAGACTCTGTCTCAAAAAAACAGACCAAAAGTAGTTAGAATGAAAATGTAACTAAGTCTCTAAAATGAAAATAGTATTAACTGACAACATGTTCACTGTATTTTAAAAAATGATTCCATTTCGTGTCTGAACAGGGGAAGCAGAGACATCCAGGATCTACCACACTCCTGTGCAGAAACTGCAGATCCCCTGGACAGCACAGGTAAAGATCAAGATTCAGCTCCAGCTCAAAAATCTTAACAAACACTGCAAGGCAACAAGTTTTGGCAATCTGTCCCAAAAACTTTGAGTTAATTTTTTTTTTCTTTTTGAGACAGGGTCTCGCTATGCAGTTCAGACTGGCCGTGAGCTCACTTTGGAGCCCATGCTGGTCTCAAACTCGCAAGGATCCTCCTGCTTCAGCCTCCCGAGTACTGGGATTACAGGCGTGCACCACAATGCCCGGCTCAACTTCTTTCCCTTTTTTGGTAGTTAACTTTTTGATGACACAGAAAAATATGTTCAGTGGCCCAGATAAAAAGAATTGTTTTCTGTAGGATCACCAAAAGCAAGGTTGCGCGTGCTTCATGAATCAGAAACTTGGATGAAAAGGAGGCGGGCCGGCGATTTCCCGGGACGCACTCCAGGATGCATACAGTGAACTCAGAGTTGCCCACAGACGGGTCACTCGGAATTCAGGACTCTGACCGGATTAACAAGAAACCTCTCCTCCACTGGCAAAAAGGAAACAACCAAAGAAACAAACAAAAAAAAAAACCCCAAAAAACAAAAAAACACCCAGGCAGAGGGAGACAGAGCGTACAGACACGGAACTAAACCACTTACCACCCTGTCAATGTCACCCTTCACCGCCCAGTCTCCGTTCGACCCTTCGGGGGCAGCGGGTACCCGGAACCTTAGGAAGGGGTCTCGGCAAGGTCATGTGCAGAAGACTCCCCGCAAAAGCAGAGATTTCTTTCCCTTTCCCAGCCTGTCCCACGTGCCCTGCGACGCGCAGCCGCCTGCCAATCGGAAACCTCTCCCTCCAGGCGGACAACCCAGTCAGAGCGCAGACCTCGGCCAGCGCCCTGGACAAAGCAAGCCGGCTCGCTGTGAAGCACAATCCACAATCTCTAAAGCTGCACGCAAATCGCGCCTCCGACTCCCGGCTCGGCGAGGGGCGACACGGCAGGCAGGCGCTCATTATCCCGCTCACCTTATAGAGGATGACAGTTCTGCTTCTGTCCGTCACCAGAAAATGGTCTGTTTTGTCGGTCTGTTCGACACCTAGGAGCCCGTCAGGCTTCGCGCCCAAGCTTACCGCAGACAACGAGAATTCCTCTCCCAAGGCTGCCATTTTGAGCACGCCTAGGGCTGGTCGCGCACAGTCCCGGCAGGCCTCGCGCTTCCTCTCGCGATAGCGAAATGGGTAACGGGAGGTCGCTACGACCCCTTCCGGTCCAAAGGGTCGCGCGGAGCCGCCTGTTGCTGGCTGGGCGGGGCGTGGACCATGCGTGTAGACCACTCCTCCTAAGGACGCGCCTGTGCGAGTCCCGGATGTGGTCCAGGTTTCGGGGAAATCTCTCCGAATGTGCTGGTGCCCGGGGTGTGTGGGGGGATTTGAAGAGTTTAATGAATGGCCGAATAGAAATGAATTGAAAAACAAAACATAACCATAAAAAACAAACAAAACCCTCTATAAGGGCCTGTAATCTCAGCACTGTAGAAAATTGGGGCAGAGGTTTGCAAGTTTGAGCCCAATTTGGGCAATTTAGTGACATACTGAGACACTTTCTTTTCGTCTTTTTGAGATAGGGTCTAACTCTGCAGTTCAGGCTGGCTTTGAGCTCACTTTGTAGCACAGGCTGGTCTCGAACTCGCAACGATCCTCCTGCCTCAGCCTCCCAAGTGCTAGGGTACAGGCGTGTGCCACCATTCCTGACGTAGAGACGCTTAAAAAAAAAAAGCTGGGAATGTAGCACAGTGCGACGTGCGAAGGCCCTGGATTCAATCTCCAGTACCACAGAAATAAATGTCTAGGGATGTAGCTCAGTGCTAAACTACTTCCTGAGCTCAAAACAGCAAATTCCCTGCCTTCTTCAACCGGGTGCCGAAGAAAAAAAAAATGTATTCCTTTAGATGAACTCAGCCGTGCGCTGTTCCTAGTTGCCTGTTTGCCCCCAGCTTCACAAATGCCCTTGTGGACGTCCAAGCAAGGATTTTCTGGGTCTTTTGTTCCCTTGGCATAAGGAAGTTTTTCCCTGGTTGCGAAAATTTCAGAGTAGTTTGAAGAAAAAAGTGAGGTCAGAGTCTCCTGGGCAATTTTTGTCCAGGCTTCATTTCTAGGAGAAATTTGTTTTCCTAAGATAAACTTGTATAATGTAATGGATTAAGGAGAAAAAAGATAAATTGTACACATTCTTATGGAGAAATCATCAAACTCAGCAGTTAGTAAACAAATGTGCAAGGTATTAGAAAATACCTCAGTTAAAGTATCGGTACAGAATGCCATGTGAGGACATTTACAGCTTTGGACAAAGGGTAACATTAACTACTGTGAGGGAATTGGAGTAAATTCCCATCAGGCTAACGGTAGGCGGGTCGTTTTATTTTTCAAAGCGACTAAAACTTGACTTTGACATTTGTGGTTCCTTTGTTAGTGGGAAACTGTCTTGAGTTGAGAGTCACCCCAGGCCTTTATAAAACCTTCTTTCTCCACCACCAGTCATCCCCTGTTTTTTTTTTTTTTTTTTTTCGGGACCGGGGATCGAACTCAGGGCCCTAGTGCTCAGCGGCAAGCACTTAGCCCACTGAGCTGTACCTCCAGTCCCAGTCATCCCCTCTGTTGACACGCTCTGGTGTTTCCGTCTCCTATTTGAGAGCTCCTCTTAGATTTCTCCAGAAAGTCTCCCTTGACTCTGAGACGGTTAGGTGTCCTGAGTTTGGTCAACAGCGCTAACTGTAGGGCTGGGGATAGAGCTCAGTGGCACAGTGCCTGGCAAGCACAAGGTTGTGAGTTTGATTCCCGGTACCAAGAAAAAAGAAAAGAAAAGAAAAGAGAAATGCTCAGAGAATTACTCTATTTTTAACCGGGTGTGGTGGCGCACGCCTGTAATCCCAGCACTCAGGAGGCTGAGGCAGGAGGGTTGTTGCAAGTTCAAGACCAGCCTGGGCTACAAAGTGAGCTCAAGGCCAGTCTGAGCTGCAAAGTGAGACCCTGTCTCAAAAAGACAAAAACAAACCAAACAAAAGACACCAGTCCTGTTGTAACATGCATCATCTGGTACTAGGATGACCTATGTATTCCTGTACCCCATTATATGCTTATTTCTTTGAAGGAACTCTGATTTTATTATGCCTGTCCCATAAATATTTGTGTAATAGTGAAAGCTTAGTCACAGTATTGTGTTTGTGCTTTTCCTCTTCTCCAGATTGATGATGCTGAACTGGGTTCACAGACTTGGCGGTTTCTGAAATTTTTACACTCTTAAAAATTATTGAGGACTGCCAAGAGCTTTTGTTTACATAGGATATATGTCTAGATATTTATCGTATTCCAAATTAAAGTTGAAGAATTGAAAATATGCATTTACTCATTTTTAAATAATAAACTCAGTCTGTGTTAACATAAATACCAATAATTAGTGAAAAATACTTTAGAAATTAGTGCGAAAGGGGGCATTATTTTATGTTTTTTGCAAATCTCTTAAATATCTGATTTACGAAGAGGTAACCATATTCTCTCTCACATCTGCTTTTGGACAGCTCCATGGTACGCAGAAAAAGGTAAATGACGTCTTAGTATGGTCCAAATAGTTTGTCTTTGGGGGCTTTCCTGAAAGGGTTTCAGAAAGGACTCGCGGGGGTTCCTGAGTAACACTTTGAGAACTGTTCTACAGGTACTTGCCCTTGAAGAGAAGTGTAGAGATCAGTTACCTGCCTGAGGGGAAAAAGCATAGAACTACCTTTCTTAAATCCTGGATCATGCTGGGCATGGTGGCACACACCTGCAATCCCGGCACTCAGGAGGCTGAGGCAGGAAGACTGCTGCGAGTTTGAGGCCAGCCTGGGCTACAAAGTAAGCTCAAGGCCAGCCTGAACTGCATAGTGAGACCCTGTCTCAAAAAAAAAAAAAAATCCTGGATCAGCTGGGTCTGCCCGCGGGAGTCCGAGGGGCAGAAAATGTGGCAGCCTTCCCACCCTGGAAGCGAAGGCTGAGTCAGCCATGGGACAGCCCGGAGACCACAGCACAAAGGAAAGAAAGGCTGCACAACCTGCGACGGAACAATGACTTCTACTACTACTGCTTTGGCTTCTTCTTCCCCTTCAGCTTCTCCTCTCTCTCTTCTCATTCCTCTCTCCCTCTTGTCCTTCTGCACGCTGGGGCTCAAACCGGGGCCTCACACGTGCTAGGCAAGAGCTACATGAGCTACGGCCCCAACTCTTAGAACTCCCCCAGGGTGCTAAGAATTGGAACAAGTTCTGACTGCAGATAATTTTAAAATCTTCCTTTCTCCCTTCCTTTCCTCTCTTCCCCCACCAATAGATGTCACAGGGCTGAATGTGCCCCCCTCTCCTGCACGTTAGTATGTTGTAGTTCTAAGCCCCAGCACCCTGCTTCATGACTATATTTGGAGATAGGGCCATTAAAGAAGTAATGAAGGCAAATGAGGTCATCGGTGAACCTTAGTGCAGTATGGCTGGCTTTATTGTAATAAGATGTCAGGCCACAGCGTGCACAAAAGGGAGCCGACGTGAAGACACGGAAAAGGTGGCCACCTGCAGGCCAGGGAGAGAGGCTGTTACGGCTTGTGCCGAGGTGTCCCCCAAACCTCCTGTGGTCACAGGTGGGGTTTTTCAGAGGAGGCTGGGTCTAGGGGGTGTGATGCTTGGATGAAGGCCGCCCCACCCTGGCTGTGAGTGCTGCCTGCTGTAAGGGTGGGTAGCCTGGATAAGATTTAAGGGTCAGAAGCAGGGTTGGCACTTTTTTTTTTCTGTCTTTTTGAGGCAGGGTCTCACTATGCAGTTCAGGCTGGCCTTGAGCTCGCTTTGTAGCCCAGGCTAGTCTCGAACATGCAATGATCCTCCTGCCTCAGCTTCCCAAGTACTGACTGGGATTACAGGCGTGCGCCACCGCGCCTGGCCAGGGGCAGCACTTGTTGCTTGCTGCTGGTTGCTGCCTTCTCCCTGCCCTGCTTTGCCATGAACTGCTTCTCCTCTGTGATGCCTGTCTGCCATCCACCCTGCCCGGGAGCCGGCTGGCTATGGACTGAACCCTCTACAGGCTGTGAGCCAAACACACCTTTCCTCCTGTGACTTTGGGTGTTCTGTCTCAGCAACAAGAAAAGCAACTAAGACAGAGACCTTGGAAGAAACAAATCATGAGGACACACTGATCCCAGGTATTTAGCCTTCAGAATTATGAGAAAATAGTTTTTTATTGTTTAAGCCTCCCAGTTTATAGTAGTTCATTTTGACAACCTGAGCAAACTAATATGACCGATTTTGACCCAGGTTTTTGCCTTCCCACCCGCTACCTGCAGTCTCCCTATTCTCCTGCCCAGAGAGCATCATTTCAAATAGATTTCGCACATGCACAAGCCATGTGTGTGTGTGTGTGCGCACATGCATGCATGCACTTTCCGTGTCCCCTGCCTTTCACACAGATGTCCGTGCAGTGTGTCTGTTGCTCTGTCCTTTGCTCCTTCCATCTTATGTGACGATGGTGGTGGGGATGTGACCAGCACAGACCATCCCCACTCAGCACAGGAAGAACTTTCTCACTGTCTTTTACCCTTGCAGAATAGAGAACTGACTTCTGAGAGTTGTAGGGTTCCATGAAATATGTGTATTAAGATCTTGATAAAATCCGATTTTTAGTTTACATTCAGGAAGATGTAGCTTCTTATGCTTATAACTGAGATTGTTATAAATGATATGGAGAAAAACATAAGCTCAGGAGGGAGAAAATACAATGTAGCGGGGAGAAAGTGGAGGTAAATGTGTATGTGACATTTTAGGATGACACTCCCTTTTTTTTTTTTTTGAGACAGGGTCTTGCTATGTTGTTCAGACTGGCCTCAAACTCACAGCAATCCTCCTGCCTCAGCCTCTCAAGTGCAGGGACCACTGGCATGTACCATGTGCCAGGCTGATTTTTTTATTTTATAAGTATGTGCCATACAATTATTCATTGTTTACCTGATATTAAAGGGGACCTAGCATCCTGATTTTTTTTTTTTCTTTCTCTAAATCACAAGAGTTTGGGAAGATCCAGCCCCTCCTGCTCTTTCTTGGTTCATCTCTATTAGAAACCCCTTGTCTTCTGTCTCAAGCATATTCCTCGGAATCTGGAGTAGGCTGTGCACAGTCCTCCCTCAGAGCCCATGCTATGCCATGCTCTTCGCTGGAAATGCTCTTAGCAGCTCTTGACTCATCTAATTGCTGCTTGTCTTTCAGATCTTAGTTTCTGCTGAATATTCCTCTTTCCTCATCTTAGGTGCTCTTAGCGGGATGTCAGTTTCCTTCCCTGACCCTGTATCAGGTGGCAGGTGCGCACTTACCTGTGTAATGTCTCACTCACATTCTCCTCGCTGAGGCAAAATATCCGAAACCCACACTGTAAAGGAGGCGAGGTTGATTTAGTCCATTTTCAATCCAGTCAGCTGGCTCCAAGGCAGCACAGCGCAGCAGAATGGAGGAAAAGCTGCTCGTATCCTAGCAGCCAGGAAGCAAAGAGGAAAGAAGCGGGAAGGGACATGCCCTCCTGGGTCACACCTGAGTAGCCCCTAGGATCCAACCACCATCCCCAAGCCCTGCCCCTCAGCACAGGAGGCTCTGGGGAAACGTTAGAGAACCGAACTTCAACACTAATTATGAGAGGTCTTTCCCACCAGACTATAAGGTCAGAGATCAAATTTATTTGCTCATTTATTTAGTCTTTTTGAGACAGGGTCTCGCTGTGCAGTTCAGGCTGGCCTTGAGCTCACTTTGTAGCTCAAGCTGGTCCTGAACTCGCAGTGATCCTCCTGCCTCAGCCTCCTCAGGACTGGGATTACAGGCGTGTGCCGCCATGCCTGGCTGCAAATTTATTTTTGCTCACTTCTCTATTTCCTGTGTCTCCTCTAGTACCTGGTAGATCGTAGGCGTTGTGGGAGGGAGAAGGAAGGAAAGCGCGGGAGAGAGGGAGCAGAGGGAAGAAGGAGAAGAAAAGCGTTAGTTGGTAGTTTTACCAGGACGCGAAGGAGGAGGAGTGAGGACGAAAGCAGAAATTGGCTCTGTGAAGAAATTCATAGAGAGGGACTGCAGGTAGGGGCCAAGTTCTCAGGAAGCCGAGAAGCGGGGTCATCAGTATTCAGCCTCGGTATGTTGCGAGTGGGGTTGGGGAAGTTCTGAGGCCACTTAAGACATTTTTACCCTAAACCCTGTCAGATGTGGCAAGAGGAGCCCGTGGAGTGCGGGCACTGGGGGGCTCTGGGTGGGGCGAGCAGGAAGTCTTCCTCCCCCTTGCTGCTCGGGACTGAACCCAGAGCCTGGTGTGAGCCAAGCAAGGGTTCTGCCACCGAGCCCGGCCAGCAAGTCAGCCAAGTCCCGTGGCTGGAAACTATCTAGACCCGCCCCTCCAAGCACATTTGTTCCAGACAGAATTCTAGATTCGGAAATCACATCCGTGAGGAAGACATGTCTGTGAGGAAGACTGCTGCCTGCCAGAGGGGCTCTCTGAGGCTCCCAGGTAAATCAGTTCAGTCTGACCTTGAGCTCACTTTGTAGCCCAGGCTGGTCTCGAACTTACACCAATCCTCCTACCTAGCCTCCTGGGTGCTGGGACTACAGGTGTACACCACCACACCTGCCTCTTGTTTTAAAAAAATTCATATAAAAAAGAATCATTGAAACTTAGCATGGTGGGCTGGGGATATAGCTCAGTGGAATAAGCGCTTGCAGGGTCCTGAGTTCGATCCCCAGTACCACAAAAAAAAAAAGAAAGAAACTTAGCATGGTGCCAAGTGTGGTGGCACACGCCTGTAATCCCAGCACTTGGGAGGCTTAGGCAGGAGGATTGTTGCTAGTTTGAGGCCAGCCTAGGCTACAAAGTGAGCTCAAGGCCAGCCTGAACTGCACATGGGGACCCTGTCTCAAAAAGACCAAAAAAAAAAAAAAAAGAAGAAGAAACTAAGCATGGTGGCACATGGTTATAATCCCAGCACTTGGGAGGCTGAGGCAGGAAGATTGTTGTGAGTTTGAGACACAAAGTGAGTTTAAGGCCAGCCTGAACTGCATGGCAAGACCCTGTCTCAAAAAGACCAAAAAAAAAAAAAAAAAGTGCAGGACGTTGAACCGGGGCCTTGTGCATGATGGGCAGGTGTTCTACCCTTAAGCTATAAGCTATAGCCCCAGCCTGGGAAGAACAATTTCTAAGGTATGTGATGATGGAGAGCTGTCACGACCTTGGGTTTATACCATAGACTTCAAAAACTGTGAAGAAATAGCGGAAGTCCAAGACGACACTGGTAAAAATCAAACATTAAAAAAAAAAAAAGAAAAAAGAAAAATCAAACTTGTAGAGATCTTTCTACATTTCCGAGTGGTGCTCAGAAAAGCAACAGAATAGTCTCCCAACGCTGAAGGGCGCTCAGTCACGTTCTGCACCGGGGAGCGGCTAGCTATCTCCGGAATGCTCTGAGTCCGCTTAGGGCTCGAAAGGGTTCTCCAGGGTGCTTAGTGAGCCCAGTGAAGTGTCTTACAGGGAGAATCCCTTGGGAGCTGGGAAGTTATTCTAGAGTAAGATTTAATTCACAAAAGTCCAGATTGGCTGCCCCAAGCCCCGCCCTGGCAGTGGTCAAAGGCCGTCACGTTGAAGGATATTAGTGAGGCTGCAGTGAACGCTGCTCTCTCAACTTGGTGAGGCAGGAGGAAGAAAGACACCAGAAAGTCAGCTAGGAGGGACCGAGGTGGGCACGGTGCTCTGCGCCCGCAGTCCCACACTCTGGGAGGATGATGTAGGCCAATCAGAAGCTGGAGCCCCGCTGGCCAACTTAGTGACTTAGTGAGACCCTGTCTCAAAATACAAAACAAAAAGGGCCAAAGATGTAGAGGGCCAGACCAAAAAGAAGTGATCCAAAGGTAAAGTTTGCAACAAGCTCAATAACTTAATCTTGTTTCAAAAAACTACTTGTTGGTGCATACTTGTAATCTCCGCACTTGGGAGGCTGAGGCAGGACGATCACTGGGAGTTAAGGACCAGCGTGGGCTACATAGTGGGTTCAGGTCCAGCCTGAACTAGCTAGTGAGACCCTGTCTCAACACACACACACACACACACACACACACAAAACCTACTGTGACAATCTCTATAAGGAGTTTCTTTTCTTTGAGACAGGGTCTTGCTGTGTAGTTCAGGGTGGTTTTGAACTCATTATGTAGGGCCAGGCTGGTCTCGCACTCCTGGTGATGCTCCCACCTCAGCCTCCGAGTGCTGGGATTGCAGGTGTGCGCCACCACGCCTGGTTGTTTGTTTGCTTTTAACTCCTCTGCACAAATCTGACTGTTGGCCCACTGTTACTGAAAGCTGATGGATACCACGCAAAGTCGTGTTGATATGGTTTTAGGACTGAACAGAAGCTCCGAGACCAATGAGTGAGGGATGCTAAACCCATGCTGTTCCCATCCCTGGGGCACCCTGTTGTGAATGACACAAGCTACTTGAGATGGAGAAACCATATTAGAGTGATATTAGCTCACCTTAAAAAGTGCCCCCATCTGTCATGGAGAGAATATGGTGTCCTGCCAGGGTCATTCCTACAGCCTCCCTGGGGGGGGTGTGGCCTTGAATTCGACGAGGGGGAATCAGGGGCCTCCTAGATGGGTGGATGAGGTTACGTACATATCCCAGGGGTTTACAGCTTTACCGTGGGCCATTTTGGCTGGATAGTTACAGCAGCCACCCAGACTTTTCCCACCACAGGCCCTGTCCTTCAGGGCATCATATGCTGGGACCTTGTTTGTGGGTCCTTGAACTGGATCTAAGTAGCAGCCACTACCTAATTTTTTAAAAATTGAGACAGGGTTTCTCTATGTAGCCCAGGCTGGTTTCAAACTCACAGCGACCCTCCCGCCTCAGCCTCCTGAGTGCTGGGATTACAGGCGTGCGCCACCACGCCCAGCTACTGGCTTGTTGCTTCTTCTATATCTTCTTCCCATCAACCCATAAGTTCACCGTGGCCTTCATTCCCTTGAGACTGGCTGAGAAGGAAAGAGAGGAAACCTACACTTCAAAAGAAGATTGTTTTGTACTTTATTTACAAGAGAATGTAAGAAAAAGTAAGTTATTAACAATAATAAATAACTGGGGCAGGGGAATGACACAGTACAGCCATAAAATGACACAGAAGTACGGCGTATGCGAGGATCAACTCGAGCTCGCTCAGCTTGCCGCCTGTAATGCCGGGCGTCCCCACACTTGGTCCTTTGGCAGTGGCAGTGGTGTTGGGACTCATTTAGTCAATCAAGATCCCAGCTTGAAATGTAAGCACTTCAAATTACAACTTGAAGCTACGCAGCAATGGCAAAGCGATAAGATCAACTCAAAGAACCTCTTTCTTCCTGGTGCTACAGAAACTGCAGAGAGACCCGCAATTCAACAGGCAGGACTTCTAACCAAAAGCAACCCCCCCCGCAAGCATCTGTTCACTTTGTAACAACAGGCCGATTAATAATGGCATCTGCAAAGTTCTCAGCGGATTCACATTCTTCTAGTGCACTAACTCCTACAAAGCTCACTTACATTTCGATGCAAACAGATTGTTCTGCAGAAGAATCGGGAAGAACCCCATGTTCCCCCCAGCATGCCAGCACTACTCTGCATGACGCTGCATTTTCCACAAGAGTGACTGGTTGAAAGTAGTTTATTTATGATCAAGTTACAGTCACTGCACAGGTTTTTGTTTTTTCTTAACTCTTTAACAACTATGGCTCAGATGGCAGATGTTTACCGAGCCCACCGAGTCAGGTGATCAGAAGTACTAAAACCACTGAGACAGTTTTTCTCTATCGGATTATCTGATTATACATTTCATGTCCAGTTGATGATGCCATGGCCCTTCTCAAAAATAAAATTCCTATGACCTAGGCCAGCCAGTGACCTGTTACTTTGTTGTCTCTGGGCCATGGAGACAATACTAAAGAAAGTAGAATTATTTTTTATTTTGCTATGCTGAGGATCAAACCCAGGGCATATGCCAGGCAAGCACTCTACCACTGAGCTGCACCCCCAGCCTAGAGAGAAAGTACAATTTAGAAATGTGAGTAAACACACTCATTCTGAAAGTTTCACTGAAAAGTGATTCATCAAGATGTGTTAGAATCTAGTTTCTTAGCGGACTGTTCATTACAGTGCCTTGAAATAAAACCACAGCATCACTTTTGAGGGCGCTGTTGGGCTGTAAAGTATCTTCCCTCTCCATCCTCAACCATTCTACTTTGTCCCAGCTCAAACCAAGGCCGGTACGTACCTCTCAATAAATTCAAACGACTTTCCCACATAGAGAGGCAAAACCAGAACAGAAGGGTTCATCAATTAGCTCACCAAGTAAACTCATGCTGTTGCTGTTCTGACGGTGGCAGCTAAACAGGTCACACCTCTTCCCTCGTTAGCTTTTTTCCTTGGATTTATTTTACGACAGCTCAAAAGTGAAATGATCATCCCAGGTGATTTCTGACACAGCTTATGAAGTGGAAACACTGGGACCTTTTATCCCGGGAAAGCACAGCCGAAGCAAGAATCGCTATACTACAGCCAAGAAAAGCACAAAACACATTGCGTATTTGAAATCCTCCCGAGTGACAAAGCTTACGATCATTCTGAGAGTTTCTGCTAACTTCGGCGATGAAGATGGAGAGACATACGGGTTAGCCTATGGATTCCCTATTTTAACTTGCTACCAGATACTTAAAATCGGCAGTGTGTGATCACTACACTATATATATATATATATATATATATATATATATACAGGTATAATACAATTTTGGTGAACAAAGCTGAAGTTTTCCACATTGCAGACAGAGGCACTGAGTTAAGGATTCTAGTTTTCCTCAAACATGCTTAGCAAATTCAAGTTTCTGCTTTTTCTTTTTTCCTTGTACATTTCCATCATGCAGCCATTTAAGTTTCCATCCTCATAAGAATTATTAATGTTATATAGACACATTCACCACAGGCTTGTGTCCCACGGTAACAAATTCATGGAAGAAGGAGAAGGACAGCTGTAAACCAAGATTTGTAAGGTGCTTGAAGGTGCTTATGCCTTGTGATGAGATTAAATATTCAAAGCAGCTAGGGGAATACCTGCATCCCGCTCCCGGTCATGCTCGCGAGCCACACGCAGACAGAAAAACTAGACATACTTTAAGAACACAGTAGTTGGTTAGGAATCACACTGCCGTGGGTAGCTTTGCAGTTGATGTCTGTGGTATTATACTGGCTACAAAAGAAATAAAGCTCACAAAAGGAAACCAGAAATTGCCTTTCTGAAACATATCAAACCGTTGACCTGGACAGTAGAAGCTACTTTATTTATTTAGTTATTTGGTCTTTTTGAGACAGGGTCTCGCTATGCAGTTGAGGCTGGCCTTGAGCTCTCACTTTGTAGCCCAGGCTGGTCTCAAACTCACAACGATCCTCCTGCCTCAGCCTCCTGGCGTGCTGGGATTACAGGCGTGTGCCACCACACCCGGCCCAGAAGCTACTTTATGAAGAAAGGAACATAGCAATGGTATTCACGGAAAACTAGGAGCCGGGTATGTTAACAGGCTGCACCAAATAAATTTGTTCTACGTGAAAATAACTGTCGCATCCCTACCCTGATTTCAGCTTGCAAATGGTAAGCAGTTACATACACTATTTCCATGTTTTCTGAAAGGAGAATTTCGCTTTCTCAAGCCAAACATTCTCATGAAAAGTACTAGTGCGTGGAGAGAGAGCCACTGAGAAGTTCAAGGGGGTTGATAAAGGATTAAACTTTCTTATAAGCAAACTTCATGCTTCCATACCATGCAAAGAAGGCGTCTTACTACAGTACTACCATCCTTATGTAAAAGGCATATGGTTGACCTAAGCTATGTGTAACCGGTCTCCTTTGAGTACATTTGTTATTAATATTTGCCTTGTAAGCTAAATGTCAATCTGTACATAAAGAGATGAGGGAGACACTTGGAACACCGGTGCTGGGCTCCCAGGGCCAGCACCTGCACCTTGGAGGGTATTTCGACCTGAAAGACTACACAGAGTTTGAAGTCCTGGGTGGGGGCAGGCAGGGCCCACTGGCCGAGAGGCTGAGGGCTGGAGAATACGCTCCTTGGTTGGTTTGGTTTGCTTTGGAATCTGTGTTTCGGGAAGGTCCATTTCCTGAGGCTGGAGGTTATGGCCAGGAGGGCTGGCTGGGTGGGACCCGGGCCCTGGAGATGCCGGTTGTCTTGCTCTGCTCCTCTCCTGGAGGGTGATGCCAGTGCTAAGCTTCTGCTTGCTCTCCCTTCTGTGTTTAAAGGCAGTGAGGCGCACATCGTGACGGATCTATAGACCGAAGGGGAGTCCTCTTCCCTTCACTTTGATAAAAGATATTCCTTCCTGTCAACCTTGATTCTAATCTTGCGTTCCCACAACTTGCAGAAATGAAAGCAGACAGAGGGACATTTGTTGTTAATACCCCCCCATAAACAGGAGTCAGCAGTTCTAATTTTCCCCTTCCGCATGGCAGTATTTACTTCATTTCCACAATATTCCCCCTCCCCTTTTTTTTTCTATTTGAGACGGGGTCTTGCTATGTAGCCCAGGTTGGCCTCCAACTCACAGCAATCCTCCTGCTTCAGCCTCCCAAGTGCTGGGATTACAGGCACGCGCCACCACACCTGGCTAAAATATTTCAGTTTCTTTTTTGCGTGTGTGCGTGTGTGTGTGTGTGTGTGTGTGTGTGTGTGTGTATGGTGCCTGGGATTGAAGACTGAACCCAGGGCCTTCAACATTCTAGACAAGTGCTCCCCTGCTGAGCTACAACCCCAGCCCCCACTACTCGCATTTAAAAGCAGCAACAGAAAGGCAGTCTTCTCTGTGGCCTGGGACTGGCAGTTCTTTCTAGGGAAGTCTGGACGTTACTAAGAGTCAAACCAGGAGGGAACTGGAGACAACTTTCTTTCTCAAGGCTCACACATCTGATATTCTGACGGTGTTAAAGCCCAAGGAGCTCACTGTACCCTTGAACTTTCTCAAAGGCGCATAGTCAAGGCAGGGTAGTCAGTTACTTGTGAACTCTGAGAAATCTTAAAGGATGACGAGGCTGGCGAATCAAGGTTTGTTGGTACCTGTAGAGCAAAGAGCTGTTTGTCCCACCCGGGCCTCTTGGTTCCTAAACTAAGTTATTCCAAATCAGTCGGTTATGGCCACAGTCACCCCCGCAATTCTTGAAGATTTCTGAGGCCACAAGGGCACCCAGGGGAAGGCTATTAAAAGTCAGATACAAGTGGAATCTTTATTAAATCCTGTGAAAGGTATAAATGTGATGATTAATTGCACTTGGAGCCTTTACGGGTTGATAATTAAAATTTTCAAAAATTTAAAGAGTTACGTAGGCCCCAAGTCCTGAGTTAGACGAACCAAAATAGGAATCTCAGTAACCGCTGGTATTCAAGTATTGGTGGTCAGCAGTTCAAAATTGAACAATTAGGTAGGTGACGCCTGAGAGTATTTTTTGAGAATTTCAGGTTTGAGGGGAGGAAGGTGCCTTCGCCGTTTTTACCACACCTGGTACAAAGTGGTGCAAACTTCCTTAGCTCTACCCTTGAAGTCCACGCCAACCTCAACAAATGCCCAAGAACAAGGCCTGCTCCCTGGCTCACAGTGGTGGCTACAGGCGACTCCTTCTGTTCTGCAAGTCTCACATCTTACGTGTACTGCTGCTGCATGGCAGACCCAAGGAGACCTTTTATTTGTGAAATTACTTAACTACATGCACACTGGGAGATCAAAGGAACATGTCTGAGTGACAAGGCAGTCTTTTCCTATACCCAAAGATTCCTTCAAAAACCAGTAAGAAACAAAACAAAACGAAACAAAAGTAAAACCCCAAATGAAAATAGAAAACCCTGGGGGATACTCATGTGAAATTACTCTGACTTGGGCCGACATGGCTTATCGGAAGAGTGCATGACAGGTAAATTCAGGGTGGCTTTTTTCTCAGGATCTGGAAGCGTGAGAGTTTCTGGAGCTGACTTTTTCCGGGGCCGATCTCTGGGAACAGACAGAAATTCGGGTGCGTCTGTGGACAGCGGCGTGGACGGCGCGCTGGAGGGCGCGCTGCGCACGGACGAGGGCAGCAGGGCGATGCTGGAGATCGAAATCGAGGGGGGGAAAACGCCAATCTTCTTGTTGGTGGCTTCCTGAGTGGCTCGTTCAAATTCTCGGACTTCATCCATTGTCATGTCTTCAAAGGGACAAACAGAAAGAAAAAAAACGAGTTGTTACTGACGCTACACTCTATGTTCAAGACGCCACGGGGAGCTTCTCATTGAAAAGAAGCTCCCGGAATTCCTTCTCCTGGAGGCGGGCCTCTGAACACCCACCCGGGAGTTCCCCCAAACACTCCTGAGCAAGCATTTAAGGATTCGGAACAAAGACTTCACTAGGAGAGGGCAGAACCAGACCCGGGAAGTGTGCGCGTGTGTTCTGTTGTTGGTGGCATGGTGTGTAATGTACAGAGCTCTTATTAGCCCTGGTCGTCTCCTTCCTAAAGAGAAGGTAACTCAGGCAACCCATGGCTCTGGAAGGATACGTATTTCCATATTATTGCTGACTTTAGACCCCAGATGATACCTCTGTAGGGTAAAATCAGACAAACCAGCAGCATGTAACACGCTACCTTCTAAGGCAGGGAATTACTTTTTGCCTTCCAAAGGGGCACCAAGACTCTGCCGATCCTGGTTTCCTGACCGTGTGTTCTTCCTGAGCTTGTTCGGATGCTGTGTTTTAATTCCTCTTGAAACAGAAGACCACAACAGCCACCGACTCTGGTAACTACCCCAAAGCCAAGAAAATAAAACCATTTCTCAAGACAACTCAAAGGAAAAACAGAGAATGAAAAGAGAGGATCATTTCATGAGTGAGAATTTTTCAAGAGGAAGAAAAGCACTAGTTAGAAGTCAACAAGTAAATCATTAGTGCCTCTTGTAATAGGCGTTGCCAGATCATGTAGGTTTTCTAAATACTTACAATGTCCTTAAATGAGGGAATAAAACCACGTCTATTTATTTATTTTGTCTCTTTGAGACAGGGTCTCGCTAGGCAGTTCAGGCTGGCCTTGAGCTCACTTTGTAGCCCAGGCTGGTCTTAAACTCTCAATGATGCTCCTGCCTCAGCCTCCTCAGTGCTGGGATTACAGGTGTGAGCCACCACGTCTGGCATAAAAAGATTTAAAAGCTGTATCCCTCTGAGGCAGCTATATCTCTTCCCAAGGTGAGAGTCCAAGGATATAGATAAACCCAGGAGTACAGTTATTATCACAGGGAAGATGACTGATTGAGCGGTAGGGCAACGGAGATGAGGGAGGAGAAAAAACGAACTGATCAAAAGGGCCATCATCTGTGTAACCTGAGTAACAAAGATGAAGGTAACATTATGTAGGACAGCATCCAGAGCTAATTCCCTTCTATGTTCTCTATAATTCTGTATTTCCTCAGTCGTTTTTGTATTAGCAGAAATGAAGATAACTT
>PVLD010019364.1:0-36621 GCA_004027595.1 Dinomys branickii
TGTAAGCTTTCAATAGAAGTTTTCATTTCTTGGAAATCTCTTTGAGCCTGTTTCATGCACTCTAATTCATTTCTAAATTGCTCGTGTTACATTTCCATTTGTTGCCTTTGATCTTGTATCCTTTTATATGTTTCTTCTCTGTATGTGTGAAGCATTTCTTCCATTATTATTTTCATTTCATTTTTTGCCTGAGAGATTATTTCAGAGTTAATCTCTTCTATGGCCTGATAGAGTTGTTTCTTTACTTCAGATGTGATCATTTCAGAAATTTTGGGTATTTGGCTTCCTAGTTCTCCTATGTCACTTTCTCCTGTACTTGTTCTGGGTGAAGTTGTGTTCTGAGACTGCATTTGCTCCTATGTCTTGTCATTTTGAATGTCAGATGACAAATGCTGAGCTACAAACTACCAGGTAGCTCACAAAGGACTCTAGGAACCCTAGTTTACCTGGATATCAAACTACTCCCAAGGTGGTAGCAGATCGTGGACCACTGGGCCCAGGGACCCCAGGCAATTGCTGGGGCGCATGGCTCAGACCACACCTTCCATGGTGGGGGAGTGCTGGGCTTCAGTACCAGGGTCTCCAGTCTGTGGATGGGAAGCATGTGGGCCTCACCCTTGAAGCCTATGGTGGTTAGGCAGGAACTGCTGCTTTGGGATCCTCAGGTAGCTGGTCAGGGGAGAGCAGGCCTTGCCTTCCAACCCCAAGGACCCCAGAGCCTGAGGCTGTTTCCACACTGCAGGTCTCAACTACCAATAGGGATAGGCCCTCCCAGTCCGAGCTCCTTCCTAACTCTAAGGCGTGGAGCAGAGCCCATACGCAGGCCTTACCAGAGGAGAAGAGTTCTGCTAAAACACTGCAGTGCTCAAGTCCTTGTGCTTTTGGCCTCTTCTGCACAGTCTACTTGCTGCTGTCACCTGCACTTTCAACATGTGAGCCCATCCGCCACGATGTGGCATGGCCTGAGGCCTTTCCCAGATGCAGCTGCCCAAGCTTAGACTTTTCAACCTCCAAAACCGTGAGCCAAAATAAACTTCTTTTGGAAAAATAAACCAGGCAGCCTAAAGTACTTTGTTGTAGAAACACAAAGTGGACTGAGACACACCTAGTTATTTTAAATGCATTCCCGCCTCAGCCTCGGATAGATACACATTTATTGCAATCTTCTGACTTTCCCTAGATCAGGTGGAACCAGACCAAGAATGGGTCATTTGCAGATTGGGACCATGGTGATATTTCAGTTTCTTTGAGGGTGTGGTTGATCGTAAGTCCACTCGGGCCTAAGACTGGCCTTTTTTCTTCAGGTCCCTTTCTACCCACTTGCCCGGTGGGTACTAACTCCAAGATTTCCATTGTGTCTTGCTCTCCTTAGTTTAGCTTCTGACCAGCCACTTCCTTGACACACGTGTTCCAAATTTGCTTTTTAAGTCCCTTCATCAGGGGAGGACTTGATAGTTGTATGTGGAGAAGTAGGGCTCTTGAAGAAAGACAGCGGTGCAGTTTGTTTTCCAACATAGTATTAGACTTTGAAGGTGAAATATAAGGGCGGGCTGTTCCAGTTAGTAAAAATGACTGTTTGTGCCTGCCACTAATTATAGAGTGGGACCAAATGTTCGCCAACAGCAATGTTATAGCTCTGGCATCCTGTGGATGTGGAACTTGACTGGCTTCAAAACATCACTTCTAACAGACATTGTTTTAGATGGAGGTACTTGTGATGTTTTAAAGACAAACAAAAGAAATTTTGTTGAGGAAGGGGGACCTGCACCCTTGCTTTGAACTAATTCCTCCCTTCAACAAAAGGCATCTGTCCCAAAGCCAATTCAATTATACTTCTGTGAGGTGGCTTATTAGCTAATTCAGGTCAGATCACTTATGTAAATAAAATGATTCCAGGAGATTAAACTGTCAATCAACAAAGCCATTTGTTAATTCATGAAGCTGTTATTTAGGGTCAGTGCTTATTAATCTTCTCTATTTTTATTTTGAGGAGGGCAAGATATTTGTGCCTTCTAGATAAGAGTCCTTGAAATGAGGTCCATGAACTTAGAGATTTATGCACAACTGAGAGGCCACCGGGGGACTGGCACAGGGTAGATGTTCCCAAGAGATATTTGCTAAGGGAATGAGTATGTAAGTGTGTGGAGGTCCAGTTTGTAAAGAGATAATAGGGGAGCTGAGCATGGGGGTGTGTGCCTGTAATCCCAGAGCTGAGGGAGCCTGAGGCAGGAAGATTGCAAGTTTGAATCTAGCCTGGGCAACCTAGTCACTTGGTGAGTCTGGGCCTCACAATAAAGAGTAAAACCAGGAAGTCCCCAGAGTGTAGCTTAGTGTGAAGGACTTGGGTTCAGTCAGAGAGTAGAGAAGGCCACAGCGCAGCACAGTGTCAGGAGATACATTCCTGCACTTGTGTACACATCCCTCCTTCCTGCATTCAGTGCCTGAACAGATGTCACCATTTTAACTCTTGTTACCAGACTATCCAGCACAGTATTGAGATCTAGGAGATGGATCCTATTTCCACTGAAAGGGGATAGCTCTTCTCACTGCTGGGAGCTGGGGTTTACACTCACAGGTCTGTTGATGAGGAGCGGTAAACATGTCTTCCTACTTCTGTCTTTGGTCTCCTTTGTTCCACTATAGGCTGCTGCTCTGAATGACACATTGGCTCAGCAGAGTAAACTCCTTTCCCAAGGCTTCTCTGAGGGCAGCAAATGGAGGGAAAGCAGAGCAAACACGAGGCATAGAGTCAGATGACTCAGGCTTGGTTAGTGACCGCACCAACTTCTACCACTTGGTTCTATCAGCTGTGAATGACAGCAATGTGACCTGGTAAGATTTAGATGCTTTGTGAAAAAAAGAAGCCATAATGAAACCATGTTATGACTTACAAAGTGCTCTCCCCTTCCCAAGAACTAACATCATGAGTTTCACCATGAGCAGCAAGAAAACTTCCCACTAGCAGGAGCTGCTGCAGGGAGCCACCTCTGAGAGGGAGGAGAATTGCTTGAATCAGAATCTTTGTTTTAAATTAGGGACAAGCCATGTCGGGCCTGTATCTATGGACCCAGAGCCAAGGCCTAAGCTCATCTTGTGCCTCAGGGACCAGCAGTTCTCTGAAGAAGGAATGACCCAACCTGGAAGTTTCAATGGCCCCCGTTTTCCTATGATTCCTGCTTAACTTGCTGTGTCCGCTTTGCTGACTTTCACCCCACTGCACTACTCCATGGGCCACTCAGTTCAACAGACATTTACTAAGGACTGGGAGTAAATCAGAAATATTTATGATTTAAATGCTACCACCAAGTCGCTTCCATTCCTAGGAGGGCCAATAAATCAAACACAGTTGTATCTGTAATAGCAAGGCAAAGAAAAGGAAGCACGATAAGAGAAAAGTTATAAATAAATAAACGTCATCAGAAAGAGAAGATTTATTCTCAGCCACAGGGCTGCAGACAGTAGTGTGAGGCTTTAGAAGTAGGCGATGAAGGGTGAGCCATTTTTATTTTCAAGCTGAGATGAGGGGGAAGGGAATTACTGGCAGAGGGAACATTACGAACAAAGACATAAAAAGAGGAAGAACCTATCCAAGACCTGGGAATTAGCAAACAGTGGTTTGATAGTGGAGTGTAGCTCGGGAAATGCTCAGAAAATAGACTTAACAGAGTTTGAGATGAGGTGTGAGTGGTTTTTAATGCAAATAAATAAAATTCATCGTTTTTGGGGTTGGTGTAATTATAAAATACAAATAAAATTTAAAAGGTACATATTCTTCCAGCACTGGTATAATGATTATTATGGTGTTGGTCTATTTCCCTCCACTCTTTTTTCACATTTATGGATCATTCCCTTTCCTTATCCAGTATTTTTAAAATAAGCATCATTACATGTTGTGACTCTAAATTCCTAACCAGTGTATTTATATAAAAGTCCAGCTAAAAACGTTCCTCTTTCAAAGCACACCATCAAGAAAGTGAAAAGACAATCCACCGAATGGGGGAAAATATTTAAACATCACATGTCTGGTACGGGGGCTCCCCCCCAATCCTCATGCAGTCATGGGGTGGGCTTTTAGAGCTTTTGATTCATGGGTATGAGTGCTGCACTGCCCTGGGGTGGATAGTTTGCATATGTAAAGGAGAGGAAGAGGCTGCTTGCCGCCATTCCTCCCGTTTGCTATTGTTGCTTTTGCTGTCTTTGACACAGTGAATATATGCCCTCTGCCATGTGCCACTCTGCCTTGGAGCCAGGTGAGTATGGACTGAAACCTCCACAAACTACAAGCTAAATAAACCTTTCCTTCCTTCATTTTGGGTATCAGGTATTTTGTGTCAGCAATGAGAGAAAAGTAACCAAGACCATAACCAGTTTTGCCAATGTAGTAATAAGAAGTCAAACAATTCAATTTTTTAAACAATGGACAATGATGCGAATAGATGTTTCTAAAGAAGATATAAAAATGGCCAACAAACACAGGAAAAACTACACAAGATTAGCTACCAGAGAATTGCAAATCAAAACCACCACGAGTTACCACTTGTCTGCCCCACAGTTATATAAAAAAATAAGGGCTGTGGAGGAGGTGGTCTGCTGTACACTGCTGGTGGGGTTATAAAAGGATGGACTCTGTAAGACAGCCTGGGGGCTGGGGATATAGCTCAGTGGAATAAGCGCCTGCCTAGCAGGCGCAGGGTCCTGAGTTCAATCCCCAGTACCACCAAAAAAAAAAAAAAAAAAAAAGACAGCTTGAAAGTTTCTTAAAATGTTAAGCATAGATTACCACATGACCTAGCAATTTCACTCTTACAGAAATGATGCCCAAGGTAAATGAAAACACATGTCCACACAAAACACTCAGACAAATGTTTATATGTAGCGAAATTATTCATAATAACAAAAAATAAGAACCCAAACAGATGTTTATCACTGATGGGTAGATAAACAAAATGTGACAGAGCTATAACAGCAGAAAATTATTTGGCTAAAGAAGAAATGAAATCCTGGTATGTGCTACAACCTGGATGAACCTCCCATTCTGCTAATGGGAAGCAGTGACAAAGGGTCATGTATTGTGTGAGCCCATTTAGAAGAAAGCCCAGCAGAGGCAAACCTGTGTCAGCAGAAAGAAGATTACAGGGCTGGGAAGTGGGACGAGAGGGTGATAGCTAATGGATGCAGTGCTTGAATATTCTAAAATTCTTGTGCTAATGACTGCCCAGCTCTAAATATGTTAAAATTTATTGTGCTGTACCTTTAATGGGTGAATTTTGTGGTATATGAAGTGTATCTCTTTAAAGCTATTTGGAATAAAATCAGACTTTAAGTTAATTAGCTCCTCATTTTGGGACAATATTTCTGATTATATAAAAAACAATTATGTTTTCCACTATTTTTTACTGTTTCCCTAAAATTGATTACTAGAAAAGAAACTACTACATCCATATTTAATGGACATTTGCATTATTATAAAGACAGGTTGGTAAGCTTCTTGGCACTAAATGATCACCTCGAGTTAAAATTTCACTCATAATAAACAGCTTCTTAGCAAGTTTATCTTTTAGAAAAGTATTTGTTAATATTTTAGTTATTTTAAGATTTCATTTCTCTGATTAATAACGAAGAGCAACATCTCAAGTTTTTTGGGGGGAGGGTACCAGATATTGAACTCAGGACCTTGTGCTTACTGGAACTTCTAAGGTTTTTAACTAGCTGTATTTCTTTTTTTTTTTTTTTTTTTAATCTCATTGTACCTATTGTAGCATGGGCACATAGGCACTTTTTTCAGGATGTGAACTAGTTATTGTATATTTCCTGGGTGTTACTAGTGGACTCTTCAGCTTTTTTTCTCTGTCTGGCTAGTCTGTGCCAGTATCAAAAGACTTTAGTATTGTGTGTCTGTCATACGCATTAAAATCTCACGATAAGATTTTCCCTTCTTCATGGTACATTTTCAAAATTATGTTTACTCTACACATTTTACTTCCAAGTGAGAGAGTAATCTGTCAAGAAAAAAATGTGATGGGATTGATATTAGATTTATATGAAATGCAAGTTGAAGGGCTGGGGATATAGCTCAGTGGAATAAGCGCTTGCCTAGCAAGCGCAGGGTCCTGAGTTCGATCCCCAGTACCGCAAAAAAAAACAAAAACAAAAAAAAACAAACAAAACAAAACAAAACAAAAGAAATGCAAGTTGATTTAAGAAAACTGACACTTCAAAATGTGTCCTTTCCTATCTCAAATCATGGCGCTCTGGTCCACTCACTCAAGACTTTATGTCACTCGGTAAGATACAATTTATTCATCGGGGTCCCAGATAATATTCATTAAAATGATTCTTTACAAATCCATTTATGTAGAAATTGTGGAAGACTTTTTTTCCCTTTATAACTTCAGCCAGTGTGTGAAAAAATTGTTTGATGTGTGTGTATGTGTGCATGTGTGTGTGTATGTACACATTTATCTCCTATCAATCCCTTAAACTTTTATTAAGAATCAATTCCTAGCTCATTCTGCTGAGTTATCTGACTATGAAAACCTAATGACCGAAATTTTTTTATTCATTTTTCAATACATGAAAAAAATTTCTAGAATATGAATTACAGTGAAACTGGGAACATTTATTTTATTTCTATTTTAATAATAAATGTGGTTTAGATTAAAATAGATGCCTGTTTTGCAGTAACATAGTTTCCTTCTATTTTGTTATTTAGTGTTTTACCAAAGGACTTTATCCTTGAATATTTCTCTTCTTTAATCCACGTATATTAAGAACTATGGATCCTTAGAGCATATTTTTTTCTTTAACCTACTTGTGGCAGATATCATATGAATAGTATCCTTTTCTTCTTATAGTACTTTTCCCTGGGAAGCAAGCAAGCTTGGAGACAGTGTATCATGGTAAAAGATGTCCTCATACCAAGCCATCCTTGGACTGAAAGAATCGCTAACACCAGTGCGCATGTCTTGAGATCCTGCCTTTAGTCATGGACACCATATTGAAAATAAATCTGTGATTTCCACCCAAACCACACAAAGGGTTCCAGTGAGGATCCTGTGGATTGCATACCCCCTTTTAGAGTCTGAGGAACAATTCTCCATCTCCAAATTTGCCTTAAGATTCCAGTCCTAAATTGCTTGGTTTGGGGAGATGAGGGCAGTCAATTACTAGTGTTCTCCTTTCTCCTTCAATCCCGGATACTAGTCTAGAGAATGGAGAGAACTTGGGGGTCCATTGGCATTGTGTGAATGCCAACAGCAGTGATTTGCTCCTGATGGCAGAATTACCTCAACTAGACTCTACAAACTTTGAGAATGGTTTGCCATATGCGTTTCTATGCACACATTTTGGTGGTTTTCTTTTCTCTGTCTTTGTGAACAACTCTCCTTTCATATCCCCTCCATCTGAGTCAGTATTATTGGACTCCTGCTTGAATTCGTGATTATGAGACCACTTAATACTCCAAATATTGAGTTTTATTAGTGTTCACTGCCACCCCCATGCACACACATGCATGTGTGTGTGTGTGTGCGTGTGTGTGTGTGTAGGTGTGCATGTTTTTGTATATGTGTTTGTGTGTGGTGCTAGGAATTGAACCCAGGGCATTGCACTGAAATACATCCCAGCTGTTTTTATAATTTTTATTTAGACACACGTCTTCTTAATTCATTAAGTGGCCCATCCTGAACTCAATCTTGTGATCTTCCTGCCTCAGCCTCCCACAGTGCTGGGGTTACAGGCATGCACCACCATGCCAGGCCCAACTTCCACTGTTGAATATTTCAGTGTTACACTTTAAACCGTTGTTGAATTTCAAAACCATTGAAATTCATTGGAGTTCCTCTTAAAAAGGATTTCTAGGCTGCACTGTACTCCAAGTAAATCAACATCGTGTCTGCCACTCCCTCTAGGGCTGGTTATGTGTATGAGACATCAGTAAGGCCACTGGTGCTTGTGTGGTTTCCCTGGGACAGCTGCAGGTGGGCCAGTCACCTCAGGCCTCTTCCTTTCTCTTCTTCTCTCCAAAGAATGTTAACTTCTTTAGGTGCCTTCTTCCACTGTGTGAGGGTAGTTGACAGTTGGTTTGCTTGATTTATTGTCTTCAGCGCAGAGGTTTGAGCTAGTCATTCTTCGGAGTTTGTGGTTCATTATTATCCCACTTTATGGCAATTTCTGCTGTCTCCCCTAGAGTGGAGTCCCCAAGGACAGATTATGACATTTATGTCCCTAATGTACTTTTTTCTTCATGGGCACCTACCTTCATAAAGGATTTTTGTGGTCCCTACAAATTTCATTTTTTTCTTGATATGAGAAAAGCAGATTAAAACTTTTTTGGGATCAACCCCAAATCTTCTAGTTTTCTTCAGACTTAAAAAGAAACTTAAGCTGGGTATGGTGGGATATGCCTGGAATCCTAGCACTCTAAGGCTGAGGAAGGAGGATCACAAGTTCAAGCCCAGGCTGAGCTACTTAGAAACTTCGCGAGACCCTGCCTCAAAATTTGAAATAAAGGAAAGGACTGGGGAGTAGCTCAGTACCAAGGCCCTGAACCACTCTCCAGTGCCACTAAAGGAAAAAAAAAAAAAAAGAAAGAAGAGATGTAAATGTGTTTTTCTGAGTTCTTAAATGTATCTTGCACCAAGGCACTGTGCTTACCATACCTCACAGAGAAGTTAGCTCTGACTCTTTCCTCTTTCCACCGTGTTTCCCTAACGGGAATCTCTTGGAGAAACTTAAATCCAGTTCCCCAGTGCTGCCCTACTGTTTCTCTTAGAGCTGCAACACATTCGCTGTTCAGGCCTATAGGCCTTTCAGGGCAAGCAAAGCAGTGTTACTGAGAAACACTGAAAAGAAGCAGTTACAACTTCCAAAGCGCAGCGCTGTGCTCAGTTTCAGGACCTAAGTAAAAGGGAACACGAACCAGAGTGCAAGGGTTTCCATCTCTTTTATCTCCATACCTTATTACCTTTCTCCTCTAGCCAAATAGATGAACCTTTCAGTGTGTTTGTGGTGGATCATTCCTTCATTCTCGCACAGTGTATATATTTTATTGTGTTTTCATGCCTTCAAACGTATTTTAAAACCAAAGTTTAGAACAGTTCAGCAGAAAGACTGTAAAAATATTTCAGAGAGTCCTCAAATACCCTGCATCTGTTTGCACTACAAGCACCTTGTCTTACTATGGTACACCTGAACCAATAACTGCTATCGATACATTATTATTAACTGTGTCCCACAGTGCATTCCCGTTCCTGTAGTTTTTATTTAACATTCTTTGTGTTCCAGGATCCTATCCAAGATACATTCCATTTGGTAATCATTTCCTAGGCTCCCCTTGACTGTGCCATGTTTTTCAGATCCTTCTAGTTTTTTGATGACCCTTGACAGTTGTTAGGAGCCTGGCCAGGTATCTGGGATTTTTCTGCACTCTGAAATTAAAGATGCCAAGAGTGCCAGTTGCTGCTATGAGAGACAGACATAAACAGACCAGCAAGTGGCAGAACTTGGGTTTGGTCCAGGTAGGTCTTTGTCTCTGAGATGCTGTCCCCTACTTTTACTTCTTCCTACACCCATTCAAACTACAGCAATAGCATTTTATTGGAAAGAAAAGCTGTTTAAAATGAGCTAATGAGTTCACATAGGAACAGTATTCTCCAAAATACATATAGCATAGATACACAATTTATAAGATCTTTCCACTTCAGATCCAGTCACTTACTGGTTGAGTGACTCCTGTCAATCTCAGTCAATGCCTCGGCTGTCTCTATTAAAGTAGGAGGAAAACAAGAGGACTGCCATAGCCACTTCCAGACCCAGAGAACATCCTAGGCCAGCGGTGGTAAATCTAAGACACCTGAGCCTCAGAAAGCTGTTTGTATCATTGAAAGCTCTAAAAGATTTGCTATCACTAGCCTAGGCCATGACATGCCTGTGACTGATGTACAAAGTTAGTTACAGGTATAGTTCTTTGAAAATAAGAGCCTGGTCCCAGTAGAGCACTGTGTGTGCCAGGACACTCAATGAGAACAGAAAGTACGTATAACTCTTCTCTACCCTCACTGTCTCTGTCTTTAGTTTCCCAATGTTGAATACAGTAATATCATGTCCAAGGTCAACTGACCTTACTCGGTGAGCTGGAAAGGGTCTGAGGGAACTACTTGCTTAGGAATAATAGGGCTACAGGGTACAGGGGCTTGTAGTGGGGGGCCATCCAGAGGACAGTCTTACATCCAGTCCAACTTTTCCTTTCACCATTTATGTAAGGGACAATGGACACCCATGGGTGAAGCTGCTTCGGTAGTCACAGAGCAGGCTACTGGCAGAGCTGAGACAAGAACTGATTTCTTGGCTGTTGGACTCCTAATAGAGCACTCTTCATTTATGTCATACTACACTGCATTTTAAACTAGAATTTATTTCCCAACTTCCACATTTTTATGAAACCTTAGATTATTTTGGTTGGTTTACTTTGGGAGAATGAGATGGAGCAAGGGCAGAAATGATATACTAATAAATTTTTCTATGTCTAAATTACTATTAAATATAAATGAAACACATAGCACTGGCATTTATCAATATCATAAAGAGAATTTTAAAGAATTGGATAAAAGTACAGATATATACATGTGTTCTAAACAATTCTTTAGAACAGTGGCTGGCAAATTGTGTCCTTGGCTAAATCTGATACATCAGCTGTTTTTATAAGTAAGGTTTTATTTGAATGTAGCCACATTAATTTCTGGCATATTTCCAATGACTGCTTTGGTGCTATAACAGTTGAGTTAAGTAGTTGTGACAGTGATCACATGGCCTGTAAAACAAGATATTTACTATTTGGCTTTTTTACTGAAAAGTGTGCTGACCTCTGGTGTAGAATAATTAACTAATTTCAACATTCATGTCCAGGGCCACATCTGTTGGTTTTACCTTTGGAGGAGATAGAACATAATGGTCAGTGGTTATGACTTTGGCCTTGGATCTGCACTCAAAATCCAATGTTACCATTTATTGGCCATAAAACCTTAGGTAAGATAACAAACTTTTCTATACTTTAGTTTCTTAACTAAAAAAATGGGGTAACAACTTCACTTCTTGCAGTAAATGGGAGAGGTGTATTAGTCACTTTACTGTTGCTAAAACAGAAAACTCAACCTTTATAACTTACAGGAGGAAAGGTTACTCTGGTTTATGGTTCAGTGTGTTCAGTCCATGGTAAGTGGGCTCCATGGCAGAAAAGACATGGCAGAATGATATGGTGCAGGAAAGATCTTCATCACAGGACAGCCAGGAAGTAGAGGAAGAAACTAAGAGTGGAAATGAAAATACACTTTTCCAAGTCAGACCCCCAGTGACCCACCTCTTCTGATCAGGCCCTATCTCTGATCATGAGGGTTTGGAGGACAGTTTAGATGTAAACCATAACAAGAGGCAAATTAAATGATATGCAAAAAGTATTTATAACAGTGTCTGTCACATGGTGATCACTAAATAAATGGATGTATCTTCTGGATTGAGTCCTTATTTTATGAGTGCTGTTATTGCTGGTATTTTCTTGACATGAGGCTGTTGCTCTGTTCACTTAGTTTTTATGAATCTCCTAGCTGTGCCTTGTAGACCACGTATTGACAATTTGTTCACTGTTTTGTTTCTAGAACTGACCATAAATATCTCCTGTATTTTTATTGCTTCTTCCATACAACCATTATCTCTTTCCAGATAGGATCTGATATTCCTTCTAGACATAGTCAGATCAGAAGAGAGAATTTGAAAGTGTTTTATTTCACACAAGTGGCAAGATTAGATAGCAACTGAGAGATAGGTGGGGATAAAAAGTTGCTGAAGTTCACTTGCAATTTCCATTTGGATAACCAGATGGATTGTGATAGCATTAATAAAGCCTGAGGATACCAGAAGCAAGCATGCTTTGTCTTCTAGAAAGAATATACTGTACTTGAAGAGGTACAACTATCCTTGGGATATTGTTTTGCAATAAAAATTTAGTATGTGTACATCTTCACCTAGAAGTCTAGACTCATAAATGATTGGTCCTTCAAATAATGGTCTTTTGCCATGATTTAGTCCTTTAGAACTTTTTACACTTTCATGAGATAGGTGTTATTATTATCATTATGCTGCAAACAAGGAAGGCATAGAATGGTCAGCTAATTGCTGAGGTCACATAGCTACTATGAGCTTATCATAGCCTTTTTGTTAGATGTTCACATCACATTAATAACTGGTTGACATTGAACAGATCCCAGAGACTTCCATGTATGACCCAGAGCAGGGCTGGACTTGGTGTTAGAGACTCCAGGTGAAGTGTGAGCAGGCACCAAGAGCAATGTTTTGAATAGTTTCCTCTAGTAGTTGTAAAATTGATGAAATAGAATAATTTATGGTTGCTTTACTGAATAATTTACTGACTAAATCATTTACAAAAGCAATAAGACATGAAATGGGGAAACCCGGAAGAAATGAATTTGAACTGGAGAAGGATCAATAAGAACCTGGGGAGAGAAAAACTGACCTCCAGGGATGGGGCACTTGAAGCTCTCAGAAGAAAGAAGGCAGCTCTGCCGGGCTCGCCTGTGACTTCAGGAGGCAAAGTGCGACAGATTCTGGAGCTGGTTGCTTTCTATGCGGAGTGCTGCCTGAGAGGCACATCCACTTTCAGTGAACTCTGACTCTGTCTTTTTCCTACTCACCTACTCTTTTCGGATCAAGGTAACCCTTGCCTAGAGCAGACCTTGGTATAAGAATTCTCACTCAAATCTTAGATTCTACTGCATCCCTGTTGTAAATCACATGACTTCTAAGAATGACCACTTGAGGAACATCACACAGTTGATGAAGGATTTTGCATACAGTTTAATTCATGCAGCTCTTCTCAATATCAATGTTTATTGTATAAGCGAGAACCAAGGTACAAAGAACGCAAATGTTCCTCTTAGAGTCTCAGCAACATGAACATCTGACTTTAAACCCCTCTGTCTTTTCACGCTAGCCTAAGTCTGGGCCTCAGGGGAAGGAAGACAAGACCCAAAGCCAAAGAACTGGCTCTCTGTGTTAACCTCTTAATTAATTTAGTCATTTTGCATTCTTTATCCCATTTATTCTCCTGCATGGATATCTGCAATATAATTTGGGAAACAAAGGCATTTTCTGCGTAGTGTTAACTTTCAGATTAAGTGGACTTTCTGAACGCTCATTCATCTAATCTTACTCAGTGCTGGTGCCATGTGCACTTTTGCTGTTCTCTAGTCTTTCAAGGTTACTTATCTTAATTAACTCTGAAGGAACCAGGGTGGTCTACCCAAGATAAACAATGTCAGCATGAGCATCAACTCAGATAAATAAGCAGACAGGAGAGATTTTTCTGAAATGGCCTCCTTGTCTTATTCAGACAATGTCTAGAGAATGGTACTAAAGAAATAGTCAAGTCTAATTTTCCACTTTTAACAGTTGAGATTCCAGATACTGTACAACAGTAACAACTATGGACTACATGTCAATTTAGAACTCAAAAAGTGCTTGATTTAGAAATGAAAAATCCAACTTCCTTCTGATTCTTATGCCCTTTGCTGAGAGATAGCGTTGTGAGCAGTCTTTTTTTTTTTTTTTTTTTTTTGTGGTACTGGGGATCGAACTCAGGACCCTGAGCTTGCTAGGCAAGCGCTTATTCCACTGAGCTATATCCCCAGCCCCGTTGTGAGCAGTCTTGTCACTGTGTCTACATAAATCAGTCATTATTTAGCGCATCAGTTTCTTTGCTTGTTTTAGCAATTGAATGGAATCTACTCTTGGTTGAGTTATGTAGTAGTTTTTAAACATCATAAAATTCCCTATCAGTGTGTTATAGCTCATTCAGTTTTACTGCACTGATCCTCTACTGGATTGCAAAAAATTAATTCGATACCAATAGTTATGAGGTATTGGTATTGACAAGGTGAGGTACATTCTCACAAGTGATATGAAAAAATATTTGTTTTAAGATACCTGGATTCACTGTGCAAATCATGAGGTCATGGTTTGCCCCCACTTTTACAGTGAGGTCAGTACTGAAAAGGTAAAGCTCAGATTTCTGTTACACATGTTCAGAACTCTGCTAATGCAAGTTCAGCAAACAACTAAATGTCAAGTCCCTCACTGACCATTTTTGCTTGTGGATGTTCCATGGATAACTGGCCACTATTCCAACCCAATGCCTTAGATGCTTTGCTATGAAGAGGAGAGGTTAGCAGAGGAGAATTAGTTGTTGCTTGTTTCCACCCACATGGAGATGCTGTGGAAGAAACTGCGACTCTGTGTGTTTGACATCTTTGTCCTCATTTGGGGCAGCTAATATGCATTTTAATCCTCAGAAATTAAATGATTTGAGTGAGAAATAAGATTATTATGTATTTTATTTTAAGACACAGGATTATTTGGAAGTTATTCTTGCAGTCTTGAACATCGTCAACCTTCTTTATATCTGTAAATACCTTCTATTATTTACTGCATTGTGAGATACTAAACCCAGAATTGAATTATTATTCAAATAGTTTTCTCCCATTTTATTTTTGGTTGTCCTTAATTTGTGAGTTTTTCATTTTGTTTTATTTTATATATACTTTTTGGTCTTTTTGAAATAGGGTCTTGCTATGCAGTGCAGGGTGGCCTTGAACTCACTTTGTATCCCAGGCTGGTCTCAAGCTCTTACCTATCCTCCTACCTCAGCCTCCCAAGTGCTGGAATTAAAGGCATGCACCACTGTGCCTGGCTTGAGTCTTTCACTTTAGAAAGAATGCATGAATATATTTTTCTGAAGTGTTCAGGCACTGTAAGAGAGTATGGGTTTAAAATATGACTGGTGAAAAACCACTGTATCTCTTAATCTAGGCCAGTTTATGTCACAGTAATGCTCCATCTCGATGGCAAATAAAATCAAAGTTTTATTACACACTTGTTGAGAATGTCCAGTCTAGGTGGGCTAGGAGGTCTGCTTCATTACTGCTTAAACACTTGCTTAGTATGTCAGAGCTGTCTGTGATGGTCCCTACATCCAACACAACCTCGTACAAGATGCATTGGGTCTTAAAGCTTCTACCTGGAAATTACATGTGCTTTTGTTGCTGTATTTCACTGGCCTAAGTAAATCCCAGCACTGTCCATAACATCACAGCAGTTTGAACAGTGCACTAATACCATTTATAGAGGAGAGGAAACAAAATATGTTGGATAGTATGGAAGTCTATTATGATGACTTTCAGTCTTCAAAGTGTAGCTCTTTTCGCTATGTGTCCAGAGACTTAAACCAAAATTTTTTAAGTTGCTAGGACTTTTCAGTTCTCTGACATCTGATAGAACAAGACCCTTCTCAATCATTTAAAAAATTGGAAATGTACTTGCATATTGATAAAAATAATGTTTTTTCAAGTTAACATTTCAAAGATATTTTATTTTTATAGTTTTGGAATTCAGCAATGGTTGTTATATTGCATGTTGTCTCAAAGTAGTTGTTCAGATTGCCAGATATAAGCATGTAAAATTGGTCAAAAAATTAAGCATTAACTATTCCTTTCAATAAACTAATAGAAATTAGTAGTAGAATTATCTTAGCTATCTTGTGTGTGTGTGTGTGTGTGTGTATTTCCATTCCTTCTTTCTTTTCCTCATCCCAGTTGTTCATTCTTTCTTTATGAGAAATTTGTACAGTAGGTATTGTGAAAGGGAAAGAAACTATAAAGATACTTTTAAATAATATGAAGTAACTAAATATATAGAATTTCCAAGATTTCAGTGTTACTTCTTTTTAGTTTAATTTACTGAATAAAATCAGAAAGTAGTATTATGATGTCTTATTCTTTAGAATTTATTAACTGTTACATTTCTGCTATATTATGTTCCATTACTGTATAGATTGTTTTACTTAGATTTTAAATTTTTTGTTAGACTGTTGGACCTGCCAGTTTCTCATATTTTAAAATATCTTAATATTTTCTACATGATTTTCATGTTGTTTCTTTATTTAAATCTTTTAAAATTAAATGTATATGGCAAAGATTTATTTATTTATTTCAGGGAGAGAGTTATTTATTTTAGGGAGAGTTTATTCCTTAACAATAAACTCAATGAATAAACTCTTTTTTATTAAATTTAATTAGGTACTTGTTTTTTCCCTATTTCATTACATTAAATTTTAGTATTTATTTCTTTTTGTTTCCTTGGGTTCAATTTATTGTTCATCTTTCTCTCTACTTCTGTTGAGTATGTGGTTTTCATTTTAGTCTTATTTGTTTCTCACCATATAGATCCAAAATTGCACTAGTCATTTGGAATAAGACTTTAGCCACATCCCCTGGTGTCACAAACATGATTTCACAGTCATTCATTTCTATTTCTTGTTTTTAGTCCTCTTTTACTGAAAAACATATTGAATATTTCCCTCTCTTTTTATTTCTAGTTTCTAGATGACCTATTTGGTTATTCCTTTTTTGTTACTGGCTTTTGATCCAGTGGATGTCATTTTTGGAATTTTTGAGATTCTTATTTGTGCCCTTATAGGTAAGCATTTGTTTTAAGTGCCATCAAAATACATTTTAGTTTGTTAGGTTAAGCTTTTTATAATCTCTCATTCCTTCTCACTCTCACACATACACTTTCAGGTCAAGCTTTTCTGCTGAATTATTAAACTGTCCTATAATTCTGCTATTATTTGTCTACTGATGGAAGAATTTTCAAATTTGTATTTTTCAGTTCTTTTATTTCAAAAATTTTCATTTTTATTCTATATTGTTAATTATACAAAATTTCTAGATATCATAACATCATTTTTGACTTTGTATATTATCATCACAAAATAACTCTTTATATCAGGTTTTGCTTTTGAGGCTACATTGTAGTTCCACATGAAGTTTCTCCATGACTTTTTCCCATTTTTTTCATCTTACTTGATTTGTCTTCTTCCATCTTCATAATTTTTAATTTTTGTGTGACATTTTATTTTAAGTATATCTCCCTTTAATAACATAGAATTATATTTTAAAATTTTATTCTTTTAAAAACTTTATTCTAATGGTCACATTTTAATAAGAAAATTTAATCCATTTACATTTATTGTTACTGGCCTCATGTTTTATGTGGGTTTTTTTTTTACTTCTTTCTCCTCATTTATTGGCCATATCTGTGTTAAAATTGAATGAGTTTTCTTAGTTTTTTTTCAGTTTGGGATTTATGATTCAATATTTGTTTTTTTTTGGAACGTGGTATGTTTAAATATTTAATGGAAATTTTGAAACTCAAATTTTTGTCATTATTTGAAATTAGTCACTGAACTCTCAGACCACTGAAAGTTAGAAAACAAACATTTAAAAAATTTTCCTTACCATGTTGTAATCTATTATATTAGTTCCATATTTTCATTGTGCATGAAATATTGTTTTAAAATAACCTTAATTTTTAGTGAATGTTCCAGAATTTTTATCATGTAATTCATTTAAAAATTGTGTGCAGTGTATGTTTGCCTAATTTGGAGCAGATTTTTGGTAAGTCATCTATATTCTTGCTTGACAAAATACTTTTTTGTTTTTTCTATTTCTTTGTTGCCCTTGTGTTGATACACTTATTTAACTCTGAATAGAATTCTAAGGTCCCACAATTTACCCTTGAAACTTCAAACATATTGCTTCTGGTTTGTAGTAATTAGATAATTTCTTTGACGATTTTATGTTTTTGTTGTTACCTGTTGAATTTCAAAGTTTTAGTAGAATGCATTGCATATGTTATTTTAAAATTTCCTTACTTGTTACTTGCTGTGCTTTTTCAATATGAAGACTCATGATTTTCTTCATACTAAGAACATTTTTCCTAATATTACTTGACAAGTGAACCCCCTCATTGTGTCTCTATGCTTTAGACTCTCACTGCACAGAAACCGAGTTTTCTCTATTACATTTTGTGCTGTGCCTTTCTTGTATTAGGTGTGTTATAAAAGCACAAGTTCTAAATGCTTTCAGCAAGGAGCGAATGGCTAATTCTTGATGAGTTCATTAAGGAAGATTCACACACTATGGAGCATATTAAGTATACCTTGAAGACAGAGCCAGATTACTTTAGTTGGAAAAAAGATCCATTGTGAAAGTCATGGCCTGAGCTATGGTGTGGCATCAGAGGGTCACCAGGGAGGCTCCAGCTTTACTGCCATAATGGAAGTATGCTGAGGTGTAGTAGGATATGTGTGTGGAAAGATGGGCTTCCAACTTTGTGGAAGTTTAGTTTGTGAGAAGCCATAGGAAAGATGCTATTCATGTCATGCTACAGGAAGTTTAACATTACAGTTAACAGCAACGAGTGATCCAACTTGGAAGGGAAGGAGAAGAGGGTCAGTTAGGAAGTTCTGGATTTGTCATTTTATTTTATCTATCTATTCATTTACTTATCTTTGGTGTTTGGAGACAGAGTCTCAATATGTAGCTCAAACTTGCCTAGAACTCATGGCAATCTTCCTGCCTTGACCTTCCAAGCATCAGGATTACAGGCATGGGTTACCATCCCTGGTATTTTAATTTAATTAATTAAATTAAATTAAATTTGACTTTTTTCGCAGTACTGAGGATTGAGCCCAGGGCTTTTGCACTGAGCTGTCTTCCCAGCCTTTTAAAAATTTTTTTAATTTTATTTTTTATTTCAAAATATGGTCTCCCAAGTCTGTAAATTGCCCAGGCTGGGCTGAAAGTTGTGCTCCTCCTGCCTCAGCCTGCCAGCATTCTGGGATTTATAGGCTTGCACCGCCATACTGGGCAGAAAATCACATTTTAATTAACAAGGAATAATGACATGTATTTATGGGATACAATGTTGTATTCCAATACATGTTTTCACTGTGGAATAATTAAATCAAGCTAATAAATCTTTCACATTTAAAATCTACCCTCTTTGTTATTTTGAAATACGTAATGCTTTGCTGTTAATTATAGTCACCTTTGCTATTGTCCTGGTAGAAGATTATAAGGGTGAGAACAGGGCAATGGCATTAATCATGGAAAAGAGAGAGAGGATGTGGGAGATGGGACGGGTAGCGAAGGAGGTGGTAACATCTGCTAGGCCACAGAGACAGCTTAAGAAGCGGAGCAGTCAGAATATAAGGGCTATAAAAATATTTAAAAGAGGACTTTTTTTGGTAGAAAGATGACTTCAATTTTGATGTATTGAGGTTTTGTTCTCAGAGGACATCCCCCTAGGATAATTCAATAGTAAGACAGAAATAGAGTATTAGAAATCAAGCTGGATGTAAATAATATTTTTTTGTGGGACTTGCATTAAGCCTGGGGCCTTCACACTGAAGTATCTCCTCAGCCCATTTTAAATTTTTAAATTTTGAGGCAGGATCTCGCTAAGTTGCTAAGTTGCCCAGGCTGGCTTCAAGTTTGTGATCCTCCTGCTGCAGTTTCCCTGGATTATGAGCAAGGGAAGAATTATTCTCGACTACAATGTGAGAGCCACAGATATCTCATGACGAGTAGTTCTCTGCTGCCCGGGGGCATGAAATCTATTTGTGAGGTCAAGGTAAGAATTTACAGGCAACCGCAATAAAGAAAATGTGATTTAGGTCTAAACTGTGCACAACGCACTTCCAGTGTTGTAGGAGGTTAAGGAAAAAAGGAAATTAAAGAAGAGGTCAGGGAAAATGAGGATTGAATTGGTCTTTCAAAGGGGGAAGTTTATTTGGGTACAAAAGCAGGAGAAGGTGACAATGACATCTTTTAGATCTAAGAGAGATGCATGTGACATGGGCACTACGACAGAAAGTCTCCAGAATTCATTAGTCCTGATGAAGGGAAGGCAAGGGGTCCCTGTACTTCTAGGTTTCTGTACTCCGGGCACCTGTGTCTGTGATCAACCCAATCTGAGTTAGGGCTGCGTGTCCCTCAGACTGCAGCTGGCACAGGGCAGCGAGTTTAATGACACATGCACACTGGCCTATGTGTGTCCCTGCAAACAGGATGGTGCTTAATCCCTAGGAAAGCAAGATGACACCAGATTTCACAGAGATCATACGCGCTTTTGTTTCCCCAGGAAACCTAACGTGAGTAGGAGCAGCTGTACATCCTCTGGCCTGGCATTAATAGGTCCAAGAAAAAAAGAACCTTACCAAAAAAAAAAAAAAATCAGATTGCAATCTTTCCCCTTCTTCCCACAAGATTCTCTTCCTGCATGCTAGGGGTAGGAAGCAGAATGTACAGCCGGTGAGGGTGGCCGCGATGCTACAGCTCCCGAATTCTACCGAAAGACTTGCAAAGCCAGGCTTCCGCTTGGCTCCCCTTGGTTCCTGTGTGAAACACTGGGCCTGACATTCCTTAGTCCCTGCCCCCTGTGGTGATTGTGTAAGTAGATATTCTGGAACCACTTACTGTGCATATGGAGAATTGTCCCCATCTGCCTGGACAGTTCTTGCCTGTCTTTCAGGCCTTGGCTCAAGTATCACAACTTTCAGGGAGCACTGGCTATCTGGCCTTCCTGGCCTCCCATCCAAGATCCTCCCTGGGACCCTCACTATGCTCTTTTAGCTGCATTTAAAGCAGTCACCTCTCCTGTCTGTCCGTTATTGGGGGAATTACCTGGCTACATGACCATGTCGAGTGGGTAGAGCCTGGTGTAGATGTCTCTGGATCCTCAGCTCTGAGAACTGCCTGGGCATTGCAGACTCCCAGAGAGGCCTTGCTGGGTGGATGGATGAATGGGAGGTGGGCATGAACTTGCGGGCATTGATGTATTTTAAGCCCACATTTTGTTTGCCAGCAGCCACACATTACACCGCACCCTACACTTTCTCTTCTAGGTTTCAGAGTTATTCTCTCACTTGACTGGTGGAGACTTGGATAGACAGAGATGCAGGTTTTGGGGCTACTCCATGCCCTACTCTTCATTCAGAAGGACTCATAATTCAATGGGACATAAAGGGCTGGGGATATAGCTTAGTGGAATAAGCACCTGCCTGACAAGTGCAAGGTCCTGAGTTCGATCCCCAGTACCACAAAAAAAAAAAAAAGGGACATAAAATCGAGAAATGAATTCTCTGTGCATCTGAATAACTTCCCAGCTTTCCACTCCGTCACAGTCTGAGGAAATCCCCCCGCACAGGTAGAGGCAGTGCCCACCCCTTGCTGACATTTTCCTTCTCCTCCCCTTGAAACAAATACCATGGGAAACTGGGAGGCACCATTGGCTCCCCTGCTATTAAAATTCTGGCACACTGGCAATATCTTTGCATGCAAAGTGCTGCTCTTTGCTGTCCTTGAGAAATCCGTGCTTTTCTCTCCTGGGGACAGAGGTTTGTGAGAGGGAAACGGGGAGGCCTGTGAACTTGTCAGCAGCATCCCTGAGACAAATGGTGGAACAAATTTCTCTCTGTGGGGTTCCATCGGGGAAAGTGGATGTGGCGATGGTGTTGTTACTATCGTCAGCCACATCACAGCTGAGTCTATTCACGTCCTGACAGCCAGACAGAAAAAACAGGGTAATGTTTATCCACATAACCTTCCAGAGGAATAGAGAGCTGCAGCTCTGGGTTTTGAGGAAGTGATGAAAGATGTTCAAAAGTGAAGCTTTTCATGCAAGACTTATCATAGAAAACAAGAAGATTCATGTAACAGTAGCAATACCTGAGATGATCTAGGAAGGGAGTCAGGCTTCCGTCATAAAAGCAGAGATTATATGTTGATTCGGAGGTTCTGAGTTTCACCTCTGCCTGAGACTTTGAAGTTTCCTTCTCCAGCATGAATCCATGAGCAAATCCAGCAGGGTTTTAGGCTGTAGCATTAACCTTTCAAAAAGGACCATGTACTGTTTGATTATTTGTGATGTAGCAGTGCAAAAAGATGATGTACGAGAATGTGCTTTGGAAACTGCCAAGTGCTGTGCATGGGGCTGGTGGCACCAACAGCAACATGACAGTGCTGACCGCGGTTGATCGGCAGAAGCTCTGGTCTCTGGTATTTGTTTCCCAGTCATTCCTGTGTGAAGATGAAGGTCAGCAATCACACAGGTCACAGTGGGTCAGTCCCCCAGGGCCAGGAAAGCAAGCACGGGGTGGAATTGCAGGGGCAGTGCACACTCAGGCGGCTCCAGGGAGTGGGCAGCTGAGAGCAGCAGGGCTTTGCCTCTCTGGGAGAGGTCACCATGTCGGTACCGGGGTCTGGCACAGAGCAGAGGAGGCAAACAGAAGGCTTGGCTTGCCTTTTATGGGGACTCATGGCTCACTTTGATGAAACATGCACACAGCCCCCTGCTGTACACACATGGCCACACCCAGTTCTGCTGCACACGCTTTCACATTGTATGTGTGCCCCCTATGCACACACACAGTTCCGTGCACTGAGCTCCTACCTGGTGTGTGCACACTCAACCCTTCAACTTCACACGCGTGACCTGCTCTGCAGTCCACACATAGCGCCCCATGCACATCCCTCCTCTCTAATCTCTCTCCATGCCCACAGCCTCACTTTCCTCATTCATGCAGCCCACACCTTTTATAAACCCACGTCCGTCCTTCTGCAGCACCCGCAAACTCCACCCTACGAACTTTTACATATTCCCCCTTGCTCTGCCTTACGCCGTGTACACACAGACCCCAAAAATGTGCTCCCATACATAGTCTGCAGCATGTGCCGTGGCTTGGGCACACTGTTTGGGGAGGTTAGGGGGATTGTGCTAGATAGGCAGGTTAATCTATTGGCATTTACTGGGCTTAATCTTTCTCTTCTCCCCCTTCTGCCACTCTCACCCTCGCTACCCTCTCTACCCTTTTCCTGATTATTTGTAGAGCAACTCTTTTCCTTTGCATATGCATGACTGGCTTTTCCCAAAATGCAAGCATACAGCCCAGTTGATTGTCTATTTACCATGTGAGTGCCTGAGAAGAATTCATTTGTGAATATTTTTGTGGTTATCTAGGTGCTCTCCTGACCGGATTGTCCAAGTCTGGAGTCCTGACTTGAAGTCTGGAGTCTTCAAGTCCATTTGAGATGGGGCTAATTTGGATGTCCCAGGAGGGGGTGGGATGACTGTAGCCAGTGGTGCTCATCAGAATTTTCCTCCTCTTCTAGTTGGTTAAGGGACAAGGTTGTTCTGAACATGCTAAAACTCCCTGACTAAGACCAGACAGGAGTCCACAGCAGCACATGGAGGCAGGTAACTGGCTTTTCATGATTTTTTAGTTGGGAAAAACAATTGGTTCAAAGACATTGACCATCTCTTTAGGCAGCAGAGGTGTGTTTTGCAACTTCTATTTGGCAGCTCAGCAAGAGGAGGTGACATTTACAAACCTGTGGTTCTCCTTCTGTCTTCGAGATACATTCTTTGATTTTTTTCACACCCATGAAATTTTTATTTGCTTGTTTTCTTATGCCAACCAGATCTGAAGTTCTCTGGGAATATACAAGGACCCTTTTGTTCTTGTAGCTTCTATGGCAAAGAGCTCAAGCTTGTGTTGATTATAGTGGACTCTAATGGAACCACAGTGGATTTCATACCATGGCTACAAATGCACACCTTTAGAAGACAGAAAAAAAAAAAAACCAGACTTGGAAATAAGGACATTAGAATTAGTCAAATTCTAATGTATTTTCCTAGGTGAATCATGCCCCACAATTTCACACTACAGTTAGACCCTGTATAGATGGGTTCGGCACTGCCAGACACACAAGGGATTCAGAGGGTCAAGGGGGGGCTTGGACATAGTGGTGCACACCTGTAATCCCAGTATTAAGGAAGCTGAGGTAGGAGGGTCACCATGACTTTGAGGCCAGTCTGGGATACATAGTGAGACCTGTCCCAAACAAACAGAAACAGGCTCAAGGAGAGGGACAAGGTGGTCATTACAGATGGGACTCAGAGAGGCAAATGGAGAGACTCAAGCACATAGCTTCTGTTCCTTATTTTTTATTGTTTTCTTATTTTTGCCTCTGTTCCAGTTTTCTATAGAAGTTGGAGAGGTGGACGCATATACTCTAGGAGTTAGGAATATGTGGGAAAAGATGCTGCTCCAATCATAGTGGAATAAAAACTGGACAGAAGACCAGGGATTAAGCCACACTGAAAACATTTGGGACATCACTGGACTAAGGGCGAAATAACATCAGGCGTGTTAAGAAATCCCGCTACATGCTCTGAGTAGCTATGTAACTGCTAGTTATTCATAGTCTGCTAATCACTTTCCTGTAAATATAGCATCTTTTGTTATTGAAATTTTATAAACAGGTGATATTATTTTATGTGTTTGTAATGAACTTGAAGCTTCTTTCAAGTTAGGGATAAAAATCACCTTCAAAAACATCTTCAAATGCAGGTTTGACTTATTTCACTTATGAGTATGGTCTCTACTTGTGTCCATTTTCCTATAAAAGCCTTGAGATTATCTTTCTTTACAACTGAATAACATTCAGAGTGAATAAAATCAAGGAGGTGCAATAGACATTGTGAAAGGGAAGGAAACTGCTCAAAAGGAAAGAACCAGGATGAGGCAAAAGAGAAAAGAAAGAAGGGGAAAGATATGTGTATGTGTACACACAGGAGAGCTAGCATAGTTGATGCTCTATTGAAAGGAAAAGTTAATGTGTAAGTGTTGGATCAATCTCATATGTCTATATTTGTTTATCTGAGTATCCAAATGGAAGATATCAATATGTAATACAACAACTATTGTTAATTTCCTATCACCTCGTCTGAAATTCTGTACTGCTTGTATTGTTTTTGTGTTATTTTCTAAATGTGTGTGTGTTTGTTAAAGTGTTTTTGTTCTTTTATCTTTAAAATAAAACATCTCTTTCAGAAGAGACCAACAGTCCAGTAGATGATTCAAAAATGGTAATTTATCATTTGCACATTTTGGTAGATACGTGAGCCCAGAAATGGGGTGCAAAGAAGCTCATAAGGTGAGGGAAAGAGGATCAAGAGAAGAAAATGACAGGATGGAGGTGTGAAATAAGAAGGCTGTAAATCAGAGGCTTCTTCTGCTTTAACACAATTCTTGCTGGCACCATGAGAGGATTGTCACTCAGATGTCGTCAAGTTCTTCAACCTTTGATACATAATATTATGATGCAGAGATTCCAGGGATCGTCTCAGAGTCTCCATGACTCTGGTTTCTTCGGGTGGTAGTGGGTGGTGATGGTGTTGTTGATGCTGGTGGTGTAATTTTTCTCCTAGCTCGAGCACTGCCGTTACCAGCTCTTCTGTTACTGTTTCCTGCCAACTCTCTTCCTCCACCTCTTTCTTCTCCTCCTCCTCCAAGTCCATCCTACAACTTGCCTTCATTCCCTGCTGTCTTCCTTCCATTCATCTTTCCATAGTAGGCAGTTTTTACCTCCCTGTAATCTCTCACAACACCAGCAATACAGAGTCTGTTGTGAGTCATTCACACTTACTGGAAATCAGAGAAATGGGGGGGGGAGGAAGGGCTTTATGGATGAAGATGACTGCACAAGAGAATGAAATCTCTGCAAGTTTCATGTCTGATTTGAAAGGGAATTTTTCTGTTTTTTTCGAGACAGGGTTTCACTATGTAGTTCATGCTGGATTATGTAACTTAAGCTGTCCTCGAAAGTTTGGTGATCCTCCTGCCTGAATTACAGGTGTGCACCACCATGCCTGGCTGACTTGGAATTGTTTATATGGGCTGCATCTCTTGGTAGGCTCCTGCCCTGGGCTGTGGCTCCCATGGGTGCCTTTGCCTGAAGGAAATGGTGGTTTTTCTCTTAATCTGAATGAAATTCTAATCCCATAGCCTTTTGCCACTCTTGTACAGGAGCCACATGATAAACCTTCCCCAGTGGGGTTGCCCTGCCCCTCTGCATCTTTAACTTGCTCTTGTCTTCCTGATTTGATCTGAAATCCACTCGCTGACCTAGGCACGTGGGCAACACCCAGGGCCCCACACACTGCCTAGGTGCAGAGAGCTCATTGCCACATTCTCTCAGTCTGCACAGGCTCTGCTCAAGGGGTATCATCTTTTTCTACCCCACATGACTCATCAACACTTAACTGATTCATTTTTTCAAACACCTTAGAGAGTTACTTCTGCCCGCCACACAAAATAAAAATGGCTACTGTTAGGTCTGCATATTAAATAGTATTACCTTTTTTTTCCCCTATGGTTATGTAGAAACAGTCCATTTTAGAAAATAGAGGCTCAATGCAACTAAACAGCTTTTGTAGTTAATTATGATACTAATTACTAATGAAGTGTGGAGCTGGAATTGGGAACGAAGGCCATAGGGTCCAAGTCCCATTATTTGCCCATTTGGTGCATGGACTGCAGGAAAATGCCAGCTTTATATCAGCTCAGACTGACTCAAAGGCTGGAGTTCATTAAGTTTTAGGAGGAAAGAAGGCGGTTGGTGCTACACTGCCTTGGCAGATGGACACTTAGGGGACATTGGGGATGGATTCAAGGGCTGCCTGCTTTCTGAAGGAGAAATGATGAGCCTGGGCTTTAGTTCTACGCACAATATCAGCTCTCTGTGACGTTGCCTGCCTTCATCCTCCTTCCTTGGCTTTGCAGTACACAAGGAAAGAACCATCATACGCAGGGGATCTTCCGAGTCAGTGCTTGCCTTACATCTTAGTGGCCTGGGGATGTTCATGGCTAAACATTGTCACAAGGAAATGCCCTTTTCAATAACTAACAGTAAAGAAATGTGCCTAAGAAATGCGCCTAAGAAATGCGGAACCTGAAACGCACTTGCAAAAGGAGCCTGAGCAACAAATGAAATGAAAAGCAAACAATCTTTCCCGTATTTTCGAGACTCTGATATTTGGCACTAGTAGTCACAGAAAAGGAAAAGGAGTAAGGTTGAAGTACCTCGGATGCATAAAGAAAGCTTTTGAGCCAGGATGAAATTCCAGCTGATTTTATTAAAAGATTTTGTAGAAACCCACAGGGACATGGTTGAGACCATTTCAATTTTGGTTTTCCTCAAACGGCCTCCATCTCATCACTCACTGATTAGCAGACTTTTTGAGCTGTGGAAATGATTTCTTCTCACTAGTCTGATACATACTCTCAAAAGGACAGGCAAGAGATATATAATTCTTTCTGTGAGTGACACCACAGAGCACCCAGAAATCAAGCTTTAGAAACACTCTTTGATGAAGAAGGTGCTAGTAAAATTTAGAGAGAGACACTAAAATACAGCTGTTTTATTTTTTGCATAAATCATTTTCAAGTCATGTTTACCCTACTCTTAAAATTTCCATGCCCTTTCTTGCTTTATAATATTTTAAACTTGCTATGAGTGCCAGTAATTTCTCTTTGCATGATCAACGCGTAGCCCTAACTACCTGTAAAGGGGAGGAGGAAGGGAGGGGACGTGGAATCAGGCAGCCTTGAGTTTGGACCATTACTCAGTTGTTCTGTTTTACTTAACTAACTTGAACTTTGCTTTTTCACCTGTGGGGTGAGGATAACAACACTTCCCTAATAGAATTGCTTCAGAGATTGAAATCACGGGCTTCCGTAAAGGGCCTCAAGTACCGCTTGGTGTAGAGCAAACACTGAAATTGTCATTCTCCTCCCCTTTCCTCCCTCACAGTGCTCATAATCACCATCACTGACAATTTGCCCTTCACATTTGAGGACATAAAAGGCAATCAGATGAATTTTTCTTATTTATTTATTTTCAGTACTGGGAATTGAACTCAGGATCTTGCGCTTGCCAGGCAGATGCTTTACCACTAAGCTATATGCCTGGTCCTCAGATGAACTTTTAATGAAATTTAATTGATCCCCACATTTACTCTTTAATTAATTACTCTTTAATTACTCTTTAAGTAATTATTTAATTTCCCAATCTGATAAGTAGAGTGAGCCAAAGTAAAACTTGCTTGCTGTGGTAATGTCTTCAATCCTGAGACAAATGCCTTGAACTTACAGGTAAAGAATTCCACTGTTTTCAGAACATACAAGAGTCTGATTCAAACCTATGCAGGTTAAAAAAAAAAGGTTCATATAGGATTCTGTTGTCAGTTGACTGACAAGATTTTACTGTAACACCGGTGAATATATTTTAAGCATACTTGCATATATGATATGTGTAATATATAGAACATAGATTGCATGTATGCTGGTGTTTATCTCCATTGCTGACATTGATAAGAGGTGGAGTGATTTAATTTTGATTTATATTGACTGACTTGGTGTAATTATTAATAACACCATCCCTTATCCTCAGAAGTGTTCCAGGAGATGATAAAAATGTTTATATGATATATTGTATGGTCAGCCTGGTAACGTATCTCCTCCCAGGACAGTGGTTTTGCGGCTCCTTTTGAAAGATTCTGGGAAGTAGTTGCCTTGACTGTTTCCTGTTCAGGGCCTGGAATTCCATTGTCTGGGCCTCTGGCACAGCAGGAGCTGGGCTATCCAAGAAGCTGCTGTGAGGAATGGAAAGATACAGGGCAGCCAAGGCTGGCGGGGTCACATAATGGATGTCCACTTCTGCAGTACGCACCAGTGTTAACAGTCCCACCCCTAACCAGTTAAAGATCAGCCTTATGAAAAATGACTTCCCATTTCCAACCTATAATGAACATAAAATTGTGCAAAGATGGATGAGATGCTGCTTTGTGTAATCCTTGATGAAACTGGTTGGAGAAATAAAACCATTTGTCTCTCCTGTTCGGTGGGGCCTTGTTATATAAAATAGCTGTGTAATCACCTTAAAGCAGAACAGACCAGAGGGGCCAAGGGACAGAAACCTCTGCGTCTTACGTTGCTGTCACCCACAGCTGCTTGTCAATAAGAAAGAGGCAAATGTTCCCACAAGCGCTTTCTCATGACGACACTGAGCATTCATGCAGAATTTGAAAAAAAAAATCCTTTCTGTGGATTTGTGAGCACTTGTGTGATGACTTTGACTCAGAATTTGCCTGGATCCCAAAAGTCAGGAGACAAGGTTTTGCCAGGAGGGTGTCGTTACCCTGGAGAAGTCAACCCTGAAGCTGACTTCCAACTGTTGGACTACAGACCATTCAGAACTGGGGCGAGGGGCTTTCATGCCCGGCAACTCCCTCTTTCTCTACTGATCTCACCATATTGACAGTTGGTTATCAACAAAGCCTGACTTCTGAGGAAGAACGTGTGGGCTGTCAGAAAACAGCTTGGATAAAAAGTGTAGCAGCGTTATTTTCTAGTTCAAAGTCTTTGCGACTTTGGAAAAATCACCTAATTTCCTTCTGATTCGTTTTTATTGTCTGTTAATGAAACTCACAGAAATTCTGTGATCCAAACACCGGCAGCTCTGTATCCATGACCTGTACCCTCGACGCCCACCTCATTCTACTCTGAGAATCCGCCCCCCACTGTTTATAAAAAATGTAGTATTTTGAGAGGTAGCACAAAATGTCAGTTTTTCTGTAAGGAAATGCCCATTATTTTCCTAGGTTTTTACATGGAAATGATGCCAGCTTACTCTGATGCCAGCGGGCTATCTGTACTCTTTCATGGCCGCATCTCGTTACCATTTCTCATATTTTCATTATCATTCTCAGAGGATGTCCTCAGTTCAATCCCTAATACCACAAGATGAACAGAAAAACAAATAAAATTCCCCCAACTCCATATTGATTCACCTGTGCGACAGGCAGCTTTTCTAAAAACTGCAACAATGTACCTGAGGTAAGTCTTACAGCTGTGAGACCCAGTCCATGATCAAGGGGCCCCTTTGCCTCTGGGCCTGCGAAGCGGCACCTGCTGCGCGGCTGGGCACACAGCTAAGAAGAACCACTCCTCTTGCGACCCGGGAACAAACGGGAGGAAGAGGAAGGGACAGAGACACATTCTGCCTTTTTGCTGACCTTTCTCCCACCTCTTTGAGCGTCAGTCAGTTCGTACCAACTTCCCTCTGGGTGCTTGGACTACAACATACCTGCTTTAGAGAGATTCTCAATGTCCAAATCGTAATGATCTGGCCACCAGGAAAAGAAACGCCCAAGTACAGCCAAGTCCATTTCCTCCCTAGTCCCCAGTCGCCACGAAATCAGGGTGGTGGTTCCTTATTTCTTAATTTTCCCTTGGAACTTCTGTGCTTCTGATCCCTGCTGATACTGGCGGTTTGATTCAGGCCCTCGCAATCCTTCCTGTTAGGCAGTTTTCTTCTACCAGGTTTTGTTTTCTTAGATCTCCAACTAACAGTTACCTGTAATGCATCTACAGTGACTTTTGTTAAAGATCTTTCTTAAATCTGATATTCAGACCATAACACTACTAGATCAGCCTAATTTTAAAGCCACATTAAAAAAGTATTTTGTAGTGACGTGATGCTCAAAAAAGTTGCAGATTTCAGAGCTTTTTTCATTTTGGACATTTGAATTTATGATGCTTAACCTGTACCTAACTTGGATTTTTCCTCATATTTATATTTATATAGAGGTTTTTGTTATTATTGTTGTTGTTTGAGATAGGGTCTTGCTATGTAGTGTGGGGTGACCTCAAATTCATGGCAATCTTCCTGCCTCAGCCTCCCAAATAAAAACATGTTTTGATTACAGATGTGTGCCACCACACCTGGCCATTATTTATTTATTTTTTAATGGTTTACTGCCCATTGCACTTTGCTTTTTCCTTTTCTGACTCAATAATTCCTTGCATAAGTTTCTCTTAAATCAAAGATCAAAGGGTGGGATTATTTAAGAATTTTCTTTTAATAATTTCTTTTAGTCTTATTGTTAGAATAGTTATCTCGCTATCTTAAAGTTCCCTTTAATCCCCCTTCTTTAGAAAGGAATAGTACACAGAAGCTGTTTTCCAAGCCGAACTATTTGCTTATTAAAATCAAACATTCCATTCCACCCTTGCATTTATTCTTTCAATTAGTCAGACTAGCATATTATTTGGAAATTTTGTTGTAAATGCTGGCTTTTCTCTACAATTTTGTTCTTGAAACATCTGTTTAGGGAGGGAACATGTAAGTCATAAAATAATTCCATAAATAATGTTCAGATGAAAACTTTGCCAGCTCAGCCTAATTTTAGAGCCACGTTACAAATGTTCTCTTCATTTCACTTGCGTCTGGTTCCTTTTCTCCTGTCCTTGCTTTCCTCTTCCCAGGGAGAGGCAGAGTTTTTCTGCCGTCCCCGGCCCTGTCCTGTAGCAGCTTAGTTCTCTCTGTACATTCCTCAGAATCTGTCCTCAAAAATACCTCCTGCCCTTTCCTTTCCTCCTCAGCCAGGACGGCAATTAGGAAACTGAACCTGGCATTTTCCACTTAGATGTGCAGAGGATGGTGGTTTCAGTTTCATTTAAATGCTAAGAATGAAAACTTCATCGGTTTCCTACTCTGAGTTACTTTGGGTGAAATCTCATTTTGATTGGGAGCCTAAGGTTGAGCAGAGAACAGAATTAATCGGAGAGTTGAATCTCTTTGTGTTTGAAAACTAGTCAGAGACCAGGAAGCCTAAAGATATGCTGGGATCTTATTTCTTTATTGCTCTCGTCTCTTCCTTTTGTAAGCTTTAATATGTTTATCCCTAGTCTATCCTGCATCATACTTTCTCAGCTCTCCAGGCCTCCACTTATTCCTCATTCTTCAACTTGGACTCTCCAGGCAAATCCATCAGCATCTTTTCTTTCTCTATGTTCAGTATCTCACCTTTGCAGCACTGTCAAAAACTACACTTGCCTCACGCCTGTCTCCCCACAGGCTATGCCCTCTCTGAAGACAGCCTGTGCTGCAGAAACTAAAATATATCAGGTCTTAGTGCATCAGTACTGATTGCAACTTCCACAATCGTGGACACGTTAGGCACCTCTGCTACCTGCTATGGTAGCTTTGTGTATCCAGTGGGTGTCACATACAGCTATCAAGTACTTGAAATTCAGCCAGTGTAACCCAATAAGAGAAGTTTTAACTCTGTTTGATGTTTGTCCATGTAAATTTAAATAAGCACATATGACCGGTGGCTTCCATATTGGACTGCACAGACTCAGATCAAGGCTGGTGGGTGTGTGGGAAAATTGTCAAGGAAGCCAGTGAGGGAGGAAAGGGCAGCCAAGGTCAGCATGGGTAATATTTTGGTATTTTTTCATACTCTCAGACACACACTACGCCATACACATACCAGCTGGTCCGGCTGGACCGGACTAAAAGTAAGAGGCAGAAATCTGTAGGAGCCCAAGGTATCCTGAAGTCTCTACTCTGACAAAGGCAAACGCTATTGTAATGAGCAGGACTGTTTTTCTCAGCCCCGTTTCACTTTGTACACGGTCAGCCTTGCGTTCCCCTGAGTGCAGTGTGGTGTCACTAGTGCCAGTGCTTTGGTGTGGTTCCCTGAGTCACCAGGAAGAGACAAATCCTCCCTGAGCTAGCTCCCTGCGCTGCGAGGATATCTGGAATGTGCTGCAACCTGAAAAAGCACATGTTTATGTTGCAGCGCAAAAGCTCTCTGCTGGCCACACAGTGCCTGTTAATGAGGCCTCCCCTAAAGCCTGACTTGGTAGGTGGTAAGCAGAGAACGCAGCCTGCCCTCCCTGCTCATAACTCACCTTGACTATGCACATGCCTCACCTGGAGGCTGGCTCTGCTGTCCCAAGGGCATGGTTTCTACAGTTACCTGTGTCTCTCAAGGAATCCTCACTCTTGGATGACAGAGTCGGGCACAACCCCTCCGTTCTCTAGTTTGAAGAGTAGTCTGAAAGCTCTGGCTACAGAGAGTTCACTCTTCTGGAACTATCACCAGAAGAGTCTTAACATGCTCTCCTGGGTGCGAGGCCTAGCATGTAGCTGCAGATCCAGAAGCAGGCCCTCGAATGTGCCTCTCAGCAAATGAGATGCCCATCTCCAGGGATGGGGAGAAAGGGCTTCCGACCTACCTAAACCCAACACAAATATATCACCATCCTTCTCAGTTGTCTTCTGTGTTTTTTTCTTCTAGTTCAATCTAGGGGCCAGGGTATGACAGTATAAATATTAATTTGATTTAGAATACAAATAATGGATTAATATTAATATTTAATACTTTGGGGCCAGTTGGTTATCAAAAAATAAACAGATTCTTATCCCACACCACACACACAAAGATCATCCAGATAAATTTCAACATAGGCTTGAAAAAATAAGCAAAGAAACAGCAATAGGCATTCTAAGAAAAAATGGTTCTTAATTTAAGTAATTTTGAGCAGGAAGGGCCTTCCTAAGACAAATTTAAAAATCAGATTTCATAAAGAAAAAGATAACAAACATTTACTATCTGAAAGCTCTAAACACTAATCTCATGAAGCACATCATCAATAAACTATAAGCAAATGGCTGGAATATTTATATCAGGAACAACAACCACAGAGGAATGATTAATACTTATAATAAACATTTATGTAGGTTAGTAAGAGAAAGGTAAACAACTGAATTTAAAGGTGGGCAAATACCATCACAGCATGAGTAAGAAATTTATAGAAGGCAAAATCTAAATGGTTAATAAACAGGTGCCTGCATGTTCAGCCCTGCTGACAATCACACAGATACAACTTCGAGCAGCACTGCCTTGACCATTGCTTGTTACACTGTTAAATACTTTAAAAATAATGTCTGGTGCTGGTGAGGTCATGGGAAGTGGGTGCTCTCATGGATTAATATAACCTATTTGGGTGTAAAGAATTGAAACTCTACAAAAGCTATTGTGATAGGATCATGTGATAAAAAATTGGGTTACATCTAGAAATGGCAACAGTTTCTCTGCCTACCAGTTACTCTCTCTTTTCTTTTCTCATCCCTTGGCTGTTTGTGAAGAAATATATGTTTATTCAAATATGTGATTAATAGGCATGATGGTGCATAATATCAATAATATTTGGAATATAATTGGGTTCATTGGTTCCAAGCTGGAGATCAGATTGAAGGAATGGCCATCCCTATAGGTAGCCAGGGCAGAGCTTAATGAGTGAAGTGAGGTGTCTGAATACCACCCCGAGCCCTCAACCCCTGAGAGGAATGAGCAATGAGAGAATGCCATGTACTTCTTTTTGTGCCAAAAAACAAGAATGAGAGAAAGGGTCTGGGTGAACCTGAAATAGAGTATGTCCTATACTTGAATTTGACTCATTATTTAGAATTATGAACAGTGAGAAGAGATTGCTTTAAACAGGAAAGTGGCTGACTTGCCTTTAACTTTTGAGTAAGGAGGGGTGAATTTTGATTTTGATTTTACTCTCAGCAGAACTGGGCTAACTGAGTTCAGTTTTAGATAAAGCTACCTTTCAGTACATTCGTGAGGCGAGGGCAAGTCAGGGAGACGTATAAGCAGTGGCCACTTCAGTGGTTCTTATCCAGACAACCCACTGGGCCAGCAAGAGAGGCAGGCTTTTCACTTTCTCAGCCCAGGGTCCCCGAGGGTTCTGGGGTCACTGGTAAGAGAAAGCACAATACTAAAGGCGAACAGAGAGAGAACTCATACTACACCTGTGGCCAGGAAGTCCTTCCTCTGAGGAGGAAAGAGCAGTTCTGCTCTTAGCCAATGCAATCTTAGTTGAATAATTTTATACAAAGTTCCCTCATGACCTCATCCCTTGTGGCATAATTTCTAGAATCTTTGGAGGAAGTCAAGCCATAGGACAGAGGGCCCTGGTCTTTAATGCTGGGTCTTCTGTTTTCATGTCTTTCCCTCCTTTCTCATCGTTAGAGAGTGGAGTCAGTAAGGAGTGTGGCACAGGGAAGGCTGTGGCTACATGATCAAAGTTCCATTGCGTTCCAGGCACTCCTGCCTCCACTTGGAGCTGAAGTTATGCAAATCCTTCCATGCTCTGCAACCTCGCCCACTCCTCATGACCTGTACATTGGTCTACATTTTACTTATACTACCATACTTCGATATATTTCCTCCCTCCTTTTCAACAGATGCCTCCTTCTAAAAAATCCTGCCAACCCAATGGTGTGTACTTGTCTTGTAACTAAAAATTTTGACCCCCTTAAATCAAACAAATAGAGAGAGCCAGTTTAGTTGCTTCAAAGTGGAATGAGGGAGCAAAGCCCTTGGAAGCAGTCGATTCTCATCCTCTCCCCAGACTGCTTCCCTTTCTGTGACTTTCCCTCTGAGTGCGTAGAAACTTCAAACTATCTCAGGACAGAAAAAAGGGGAAAAAAGCAAATGAAGAAAGGACATTTCATGACCAGGATGATTTATGAAATGAAAGGTTGCTATGAATCAAGGGTGGAAGTGGGCTTTTTTACAGAGTACCAGGCCCAACTCCCATATTTTCATTTCAATAAATTCCAACATTTACGCGGCTGTCCCAATACCACATAGCTAGTGTTGAACATCAACTGAAATCAGCTGAGCTCACTGAACAGGTGAAATAAATGTATGCAGAGGTTTTCAGGAGGCTAAAATGAAACGTATGCAACAATCTCTGGCTTCAGTAATAAAATGAACCTCTGAAGTGACATCTGTGATGAAGGTGGGGGATGGGGCTTCTTTGCATACTACTATTTATGCAAAATAGAATTAATTTATGCAGAATAAGGATAGTATTTTAATTCTATACACTGATTTATAGTTATCCAAGCATTCTGGCATAATGCTCATTTAATATTCACACCAGCTTTGGAGAATCTAAAATATTATTCTGATTTTTCAGTTTAACTATCTTAGGTGCAGATAGGTTAACTGGCTTTCACATGAACACAGAGCTAGTAAATGTTAAAGCAAGGACTCAGCTATGAGTTGCGCCAAGGGCAGCACCAAGCAGATTCCAAACAGTAAAGAACCGTCTAATTTATAGCATAGATGTAGCAACTGATATTTCCAGAAGAGTTAAATCACCTGTCACTGACCACTGTGGGGAGGCTGTTTTTAGGGTCCGCCAGTCTTCATCACTGGTGTCATCCCAGTTATTCAGGGGTCAAGAGCATTATCATGACAGCACGCACCCTTGAACAGTTACAGCATGAAGCATCAAAAATAATAGAAGCCAAGAACGAAGTCATATTATATTAGTATTTTTCAAAACAAAATTGTCCCCCTTCCTGGCCTTTTTACTTAGAAGAATTAAATGTGAAGCCGGTGTTGACTGTTCAGACAAAATTACCGAATTGGTCACGCATTTGAGAAGGCAAAGTATAATTAAAACAAAAATCATTCTCTAATTATAGACAGTTGACAAGGTTTCAGAGAACTTATTTAAAGGTTCCTCAGCTAGCATCCAAAAGAAGCTGACTCTCCCTGTTCTCCTCCTGGAACATCTCTGTCATCTGTCTCCCTGTGCTAGTGCGATTCCATTTCACACCAATCTTTGGTCCTGATGTTTCTGAGTTAGTGCCAACCATTTATACCTGAGACAGAAGGAAATGTGCTTCTTTTGCTGGAATTGCATAGGTCGCATCTTGTAAAAGTTAGATTGCTGCAACACTGTAATCTTAAGACAAATCTGTTGTGGCTTTAGTTTTATGGAGTCAGAGTCAGAAGAGTTCAGGGAGGTCATGCAGCAGTACCATTTTATGTTCCCGTGGATAGAAGGATGACTCTGAAGGATTAATCAGTGTAGGCCAGACCTTCCTGGAAATTGCCTTGAGGTATACTGATATTTAGTGTCAGAAGTGAGTCTGAAATAGTTTTAAGCAGGTCCAAACTATCTGTTTGTTTTTTTTTTTTTTTTTTTTT